>ML170156.1:8104-19398 GCA_004355085.1 Rickenella mellea
ACATTTATATGCTCTCAGTAAGCTCGTTGTTTCTCACTGCTCAACCCAATTTATTGTTTATTCTCCCGCAATGCTGCGCATGCCCGGATTCGATGTAGGTTCGGATCGCGCCCCCGCGGTCCGACGCCACGCCGCGTGGCAACCTTCCCTAGAAGGGGCTTGGGCCAAACTGTAATAAACAAGGGGTCCACTCTTCGCTCTGCACAGCAACGTCGAAGCACAATGGCAACCTGATTTGCAGGAGACAAATGTAGTTTCAGGTCCGATCAAACGATGTATTGACTTCGAATATCATCCGGATGCATGCAGAAAACACAACCACCTGTACAACTCTTGAAGTCCTAAGTTTTACATGTGAAGCTACAACAGTTCACGGGAGAGCTCATTAAATATTTTTACCACACAGAATTGTTCAAATACATGCACTTGTGATATCCCAATGGTCATGTAGTACAGAATGTTGATGTTGAGCGACGTGACTGGTGTCTTTGCCGCGCGAAAGCATTTTGTCACAAATGTGACATTGTCACTCCACTCATGTGGCTGATCGCTCGTCTCGATCTCTGAGCATCCGGAATGTCTCAGATATCGGAGGGGGGTATCAGGCGACAATGGCAATGGCATCTTAGTATCAGACCACCATTTCGGATGGCCTCTCTCACTGTCAACCCCGACTGGCACACACTAATGCCTGACGCGCCCGCACTCGACACCCTGACTCAAGTAAACCTCATCGTCTCGCTAATTCTGTACCTCGGCATCCCATTTAAGCCGCTCCTTTGGTTCTTGTTTGAATCTGACATCCCCAACGTCAAATTGAAGGCCGCGAATTTTCTAAAGCGTCAGGATTCTGCGACAGATGAAGATAATATATATCCCGTGAAGAAATTGTACAATCTATGGCACAGCCGCTTCCAGGCGTCTCGGAAAGTTTTGCATGATGCAATCGTCATTCCTTGCGCCCATGAACTTGCTCTAGCTGAAAGTAACCGCGGAATTTCAGACCCAGAACTCCAAGTGAAGATGGCAACATGCAACATCCAGACTTTCAAGGACATGCTGGATCCCGAGAAATTAATCCACAAATTCGAAAATATATTTCCGTTTATGTTCTCTCTCCTCCTGACGTTTTCAGCTTCACCCAATAGACATCGGCGTCAAGAGACGAAAAAGAAAAAGAAAGGCACTGTCATTGAGGATGAACCGGACGACTGGGAAGATGATGCGATCGAGGAGGACGAAGTGACTGATGAGGATTGGCATGGAGGCACAAATTGGCGAAAGGATCCTCGCTGGGCGGGATTCTCCACCTGTCCACTGTTTGTAAGTGACAAGATTGTTCTTTTTGTGGTTGAAGTGTCTTAGATTTTGCAGGCACTTCTCATTGTCTTCAATATCCTCCTGTTCACTCGCAATCGGGCTACCAATGTCCTTGCGATCATTCTCGTGCTGTTCTTCGAGATCGGTGGCACAAGTAGCCGCGTTATTTCCGTGCTCAGTAAAGCTGGGGTGTGTATGTCATATAAAACTGTGGAGCGGCTCAAAGCAAGACTCTCCGCGGATGCAATTCAATTGGCCGTCAACCGGATTCACAGTGGCCAAATCTTCTGTATGATCTTCGACAATGTTAATCTCTATGTACGAAAGGCTGAGCAGCGCCTGTCGAACCGTAACTCAATGATCCATGCAACGAATGCGGCTATACTCGCCTTGCCTAACGCAAACACTTCTGCCGAAGACTTGCAATCATACCATGCATTGCGAGGGAAACGCAAAAATGCAGGACCATCGGACATTAAGCTTACCAAGGAAGACGACGTGCAGTTGGATAAGGCATTTCGGGCGCTCATTGCTCAAATGATTGTGGCATACTCCCCAAATAGTCGAAAATGGCCGAAGTATCAGGAAATGCGCGAAATGGTCTCGCAGTTAACTCCAGACATCCGACCACTTCCTGTCCAAGCCACAGAAAGTTTTCCTCTCGGAGTTTTTGATGTTGACGAAGGCTCGAAAGCGGGTTTGGTGAAGATGATGAAAGCACTTCAAGAAAAGTCAGGTTTGACCGAGGAGGAGTTCTCTGGCAAAGCTCGGATTATCCAAGGGGACTGGTTGACTGTGAACAACTTACGTGCTGCGCAAAAGGATCGAAATGATGATGTCAATTCCATGGAGCGAATGGACTACGCGGTGCCTCACTCAGCGCTTTGGCATTATGGTCTGAACGCAACACATATGCTCACGAAGGCGCACCTTGGCCATGCCGTTCGGGACCCTGGGTCAATTCTCCATCATAAAGACTTGCTTCGAAGAAACTGGGATATCAATTCACCGAACTATGCCGCTGTGAAGTCCCTCGTACGGCATTCATTGATTGGTCGGATCCTGTATTCCGTCATGTGAGCAGTATTTCTGAGTGCCATTGCAAAAAAAAACTTACCGTATGTCCGAAGGCTTATCAAAGGCTTCAAGCAGTACTCACAACTTCAAAAGTGGCAGCCGTCTATCCAAGAAGTCCTTGATCTTGCCAAACGTATCACGAAGGAGTTCACTTCAACTGCCGCTGCGGCATCAGCACAAGATAAAGGCGATGACTGGCTCGCCCGTTCTATCTTGTTTATGCGGGATGTCTTGCTTTTCTGCAAATTCGAATCTGCCGTGAGCAATGCCAACGCCGGTCGTGTCTTACATGTGCTGAAATACTGGGCCTATGGATTTCGCGGAGCCGGCCTTAACAATTACGCGCGGGAGTGCTTAGAAGTGTTGATGAAATGGAAATATGAATTGTCGGAATCACTTCGCAACGCATTGGAACAATCTTGGTTTGTCAATCGGCGCGGGCTTCCGGGGTGTTGGATTGCCGCCGATCTCTACGTTGAACAGTTGAATTTCTGGGTAAAGGTGAGTAAAAAAAATACATCTTATTGAACAAATAATTATTGAGCATGTTTGAAGCGAGTCTTCATTGCGAAAGGTTCCGCCGTGAATGTCAACTACATGGCAGAGAAAGGATCCGCCTGTGTTGAGGTGATGCGAAATATTAGTCATCAGGTGGCAAGACTGTTTGGGGACTCTGACCGTGCTCGCCGCCATCAGGAGATGCGGTTTGAAAAGGACCTTGAAGCTATTGTTACCGATTGTTTGAAGAATAATCTGCATGTCCCTACCGCCAATCGATTCATCCAGGCAATACCGAAGACCACAAAGAGCAAGAAAGAAAAAAGCACCAAGCCCGTGAGTGCCGTCATTGATATTATGGTTGTTGGGGCGGAAGCATGGAACAATGGGAAGTGGGAGGACTTCATGCGATCAACGACGTTCGATCCGAACCTTGGCCACCCACATGACGCCGATGCCGATGCCAACTCGTTATTGGACCCTGTCAGTCCGGTGATCGCGGACAGCTTTCAAGATGTCAATGGCGGGGATGAAACTGGGTGTGCAGGAGCTGGGGCATTGGGAGGAGGGGGTGAGTTTAGTACTGGTACTGGTGTCGAGGACTAGTTTTTATGGTTGACTGGTGCTGAAGAAATGTTGCGTTGTTCGGGGTGTGCGTGGTATCCATTGATGATGAGTCGACGTTGCGGGGGATGGTGTTGGATATGCAAAGGGCACTGGTTGCGACATGTATGGGAATGGCAGGGAATGGCTTTGATAATAATAAAATTGTGGCGCATTTGCAGGTTGTGGGATATAATGAAAGGGGTGGTTATACGGTGTAGATGGTGTAAGCGGCGGTCGCGGATTTACCAACGGAGTTGAGAATTGAGGGAAGGTACGGGAGTTTGCTTGCATATTGAGCGAGCGCGAGTTGCCTAGAGGATCTCGCCGCCGTTCGTCGAAAGGGTCACCTGGAAGTGCGATGTCAGTATTGAGTTTCTGAGCAATATCAATGTCTTACCATTTGACCTGAGTCCTTGATCGGATGCTGCAGGTTGACTGCCCGAGCTCAAACTCGGCGAACCCAAAGTAAATTGGGGCTGCGGGATAGGCGATGTCTCTGCGCTTGCGTCGACTGCTTTTGACTTCTTTCGCCGTCCACGAGATGCGTGCGGACTTGCCGTGGCGTGAGCATCTATCCGCCAATCAACCAGAATTTGTAGGACTTCGGCAACTTGATCGTCCAGCGCAAGATTCCATGCCGTCAATTTCAAAATATCAGCGCGCACCAAGTGTTCTTTGCCAAGAAATGAATCACATCCCTTGACGATTTTTTCCACCTGATTGTCGGACAGTATCATTTTCGGCGAAGTTTGATGACCATAGTGAGTCGAGTGGTGAACCGTCCGCCACTTAACTAGACGTTCGCGCAAAATCCCACATTGCTCTTTCGATACGTAATGATCCTTTGGCAGCTGCGAAAAGGTATAATCATCCTGGGTTGAAGCTCCCGCGTCAGACACTATTGATGCGACACTGGAGGGTCGCTCAGGGAGGTCAGCGATGCCGAAGGAGAAGTCATCCCGGAATGCAAACAGCCGTGGATCATTCCCATCACAAGCACGGAGAAAGCGGGCAAGAGCCGGATTGCATATCCAGCAGCAGCGCTCAAGATTTCGAACTTGAGAAGGCGGGAGTACGATCCACTTCATTGAGAACGGTGATGCGAGGGAGCGTGGTCCTCGCTCAATAAGTGACACCGCGTCAAGACTATCGTAAATGTCTAAACCAGTGCTTGGCCGAAATTCACTTGCGAGATACTGGTGAGCACAGGTGTCTGATGGATTTCATATTTAGGCAACAGAAGATTATTCTGGAGTAATACATACCGGCATCGTCAGCGCGAGATGTGCTGATGTTAACGAATTCTTCTAACGGCCTCGGCAGCTTCTCCCGCTGTTCCCGTGCCCTTTTGCTTTCACCTGTGGCCTTCTTCGTTCCTTTCACGCGTGCGAGCTGAGATCCAACGGTCGGCGGAATCAGACGAAACGCCCATGTAGGTACTAACAAGAGGCAAACGTCGTCAGTCTTCCGATCACGTCCGGCTCGTCCCCACCGTTGCGCGACCACTGACAGACTGCGAGGAATACCGAATATCACTGAGTACACAACATCGGGAACATTGCATCCCATGCCTGCGGCATCCGTGGCACAAATGATGCGGATGGTTCCGACCAAAAACCCATCCCAGCGCTGTCCCTTTGCGAGCTCCGATAGCGTAGAGTAGAATCCTTGAACGCAAGCGCGCAATGACTCTGGTAGGCATCTGCGTAACGTCGAAACGGCGTCCGTGCATTCGGCAATTGAATCGAAATAAAAAAGGCACTTTGGGATGTCCGACAGACGGGTGTCATTTGAAATGGTCTGTGGTAGGATATTGAGAGCATCGAGGACGGGATTTTTTTTGTTGACAAGAGCGCGGGTCACATAAAGCAGATTTGAACGTTCGCAGCCGACATCGACGCCCCAGAAGGGCCGGCTGCCATAACCGAATCTCTCCCACAATACATCGAATGTCTTGCTGCCTGCTGTTGCCGTGAATGAGCAAAATGGGATTTCAAGACCGGTGTATACGCGCAGTCGGTTGAGCTCCTTGTACTTCTCGCGGAATTCGTCAGCCCATTCGTCAGCGCAGTGAGCCTCGTCAACGATGATTGCCGAAATCTTCTCGCGAAACTTAATGTTGTCCCAGAGCGCTTCGAACGATCGCGAAAGAGCCATTTCAGGTGAGATGTACACCAGTTGATATTTTCCGGTCATAACATCAGCCCAGATCGATCGTGTTTTGACGGTATCTTCGTTGATGGCAACAGCACGCAACCGTTTTGTGCGCGCTTGAGCAACCTTCGTTACTGCTGAGATGTGCATTCCAAGGTGAGAAGATGGTTTGCTCACCTGATCCCGCTCCAGCGCCTTCAGCGGACATATCACGATCACCACCTTCGCCTTCTCCATGGCAGCCAAGCCCTCAAACACAATGCTCTTCCCATAACCAGTCCCAGCGAGACACATTGTGTCAAAGCCTTCCAGAATCTTGTAGATAAGGTGGGCCTGCCATTCTTTAAGATCAAAGAACAGATTTAACGCGGCCTTCACGCTCCTGTAGACGTATTCGATTCCATACGAGAGTTTTGTGATGCCTTGAAGAGGATCTGTTCCGGGCGTCTTCCTTCGCTTTGGCGTTTGAGGTGCGCGGCGTGGGCTGGCAGTTGGTCTAGGTGAGGTTGCGCGACCTGGTGGAGGTTTCCTTCGCGCCATGAGGAGTAGACGAACGAGAACGAGACGTGTTCGCGACGCGCTCAAAGTATTGTTGCGTCACGTGACTTGGCTCAAGAATTAGAGTTTTTCGTGAAGACACTTGGTTTTTGCAACATCCGAACCACTTATCAGCCTGTTTGAGGCGTAGATATATTGAATAGGTACTTAAGGAAAAACTGAGCCATGGATTTGTGGAAATGTGGACCGTAGCCCACACGGCACGTTGACGAAGGTAGATGAGTCGGAAGCATCAAAGTCATTCACTCCCGAGGATTGTTAAGGCACGGTTGGTGATGCAGCGCATATATTAAGTACATACAGATAGGGCCACTATGTTACTTGATGTTTTACTCAGCGAGAATGGAGCGAGAATGCGGATGTGGAAAGGTGTACGACGGCGAGAGTGGACCCCCTCAAAGCTGCAGTATGTCCCAAGCCCCTTCTGTCGAAGGTCCTGCGGAGCTTAAAAGGACCTTGTCGGAGACCGAAAGAAGGCGGCTTGTTCCGAACCTAGCCCAGATGTTCCCGTGAAATCCCATCTTTTCTCCCGCAGCTACGCTTCTCTGTTCTCGCATCCAGATCATGTGCCCTTCATCTTCCCGGTACCCTGACCAGTGGAAGCTTCCGGACCCAAGTCCAGACAAATCCAGACCACACCTTCTGACACCAATACCACCAGCTGTTCTCGTGCTCATGCTTGAACTTCTTCAGAAGAACTAGAACAGTTTCTTCTGAGTCCCATGGACGCACTTCCACAAGATGGTTCCCATGAATGATAGCCAAATGTCTTGTTGGCGTTCCCACTCCAAGTCCCTCGATTAGCGCATTCCCGCCTATTGCTGTCACCTCTTCTCCCATCTCCTCCAGGATTGCTTCACGATGTGTGAGGCGAAACATTAGTGATCGCCGTGTACAGGATTCGTGAGGTTCTAGTGGTAGTGGATCCTGTTTGACGTGGACAGGAGGGTCGCAGGTGAAATGACGTATTTCATATAGAGGGGACGCGAAGCGAACTTGCTTTTTAGCCGCTCGTGGTGGCCGGGTGATCGGAGTGAGGATGCTACGTGTGGCTGTGGTATCCATTGTTGCAGTGTAAAGCGCCTATCGTATGTCGCCGATGGCCTGATAAGGTAGTGGTTGAACGTGGAGTTGTTTTGACATAAGACGTAAGCAGCGACGGCGTTCCGGGAATAGCCGATAGGAAAATAAATAAACTTGGTGATAATCTGGAAAGAAAATAAATAATGTGCGCAAGTCGATTTTCGACGCAGCACACCGTTCCTAAGCATCTTGTTGATGGGATTTGAAAAGGCCACAATGATGAGCGGCCGAAGGACGCAAAGATACCGGGAGAGAAAAGCGGCAGACCAATGAATGAATCCTTTACCGACGAGAAGCCTCCAAAAGTCAACGAAAGGTCCTATATGTTGAGCTATTATGGTGTCATTGAGAGTGCCGGAAGCAGGAATCTTGTCGTTTATGAGCGTCAGAATATGTCGGTGGAGACGAAGCGCCTCCCCAGCATTGTCTGCGTATGTGCCTCCTGTCTGTCCAGAATGTCCTTCGCCGGGGATATCCTTCATGAGATCGACCGAGGGAACAGCTCCATTGACTTTGCGCACCACGTCTGCCGACATGCGTTTCATATTTTCGAAAGCTCTTGGAGAAATCGCCTTGAATTCCTTCTTTTTGATACTGCACTTGAGAGCATTAAATTCATCATCTTCGAGGGCGCGGATGGATTGGGTCATTTGGGGGTCTTCAGCAGTGAACCGAATAGGGTCACAGTACTCGAGTGTCTGGGCAATGACTGCAACGATATCCGGCGGCGGGAGATATTCCGAGTCTGGGATCCCTCCACGTCTCGAATTCAACGTGGCGATACAAAGAGAGTCAATACAAATTGACTCGATATAGCCAATGATTGGGTCCGTGCGATGGGAGAAGAGCAACGGGGCTGGCCAATTCAATGCAGCAAAGCGGTACGTGGACACAATAACATCTGAGCCCAGGATTCCGAAGAAATTCGGGAAGCGACGGCAATCGTCATCCATATCCTCCGCAAGACGTTCTTCCGGGCCAGCAGCGATAGAATATCCAGTGTACAAAAGGTACACAGCAGCATCATTTTCAATACCAAGATTCATGCTCTGGAGGTCGTCTTCGTCAAGCAAAGAGAGTAGCTGAGTAGCTGCCAAAACATATCCTCGTGAAACAAGCGAAGCACGGACCACTGACTTGATGTCATCCATTGGGTGACCAAGTAACGCAAGCCACGGGACAGCGACAGACATGTCCGCGGGATAGGCAGAGATGTAGCGACAGATGGCGTTGCACAGTGCCGTTGAGTCCGAGAATTTGATGACTCGCAAGTAATACTCAGCGACGGTGTTGTTGACTAGGTTGCCAGCCTCGACTAAGACTCCCGCATTAACCCAACGGTTGAGGTCGAAATGAAATGGTTTTGTTGAACACTCTGCAAGGAGATCGACGACGGGCTGGAGGTGCGTCCAGACAGCGTTGTCCTCGGAAATGGGTGCGATGTCGTCATACTCCCTCGACGACTTGATGACCGACTTGACGACCACGGTCGAGTCCATACTCGCGTTGATTCCACTTCGAACTGTCTGAAAGCGGGCCGCTGAAGAGATGGGAAGTCTCCTGAAGGCAGGTGCAACTGAGAGTCAGCACCGAGTTCGTCACTGGGGACGATAGTGTCTATGAAAGGGGAGGGGATGATGACCAGAAGAGGTTGGGAGTATAGGTTGAGGAAGAGCGAGTACGTAGCGATGAAGCACGAGAGCGCGAGAGCGCGATGAGAGCGTGAGAGCGCGATGAGAGCGTGAGAGCGCGATGAGAGCGTGAGAGCGCGATGAGAGCGTGAGAGCGCGATGAGAGCGTGAGAGCGCGACGATAGTGTGCTACGAAGATAGCGAGAGTGCAGCGAAAGACAATGAGAACACAACAAAGGGAGGACAAAGACACAACGAGAGGAGGAACGATGGCTAGCGGGACTCCTACTCTTCTGCACCGCAGTGAGATGATGGGGGGAAGGTGCCAAAAGCGTCTATTGGAAAGTGGGAGTCAAGTCTAAGTAGGCTACAGATCGCCTAGCTACTTCTATTCACGTCTGATGTTGCCTCGCAACTCTAGCCAATGGCAGGTAACTGTCTCTAATGCAGGGCGCCATGTTGCGGTTGTGTGTCTCGATGCGGCTTGATAGCGTGGTGACGTCGGGTATAGGCGCGCATTGGGACAAAGGGCGTTGACGGGTACGCGGGTGTGAGTCGGGCCGCATGTCGTGAGGGTGATAAGGTCGGTTGGGGTTGTGACATATGTGCGAGAGGTGTGGTAGGTTGAGCGATGGTATGGGACAAGGTGCGCGAGGTGCGCGCCTGTGCATGACGCGTCGCATCACGTCGCAACATCGCGCGATGTCGCGTCACGTCGCGTCGCGTCACGTCACGTCGCAACGTCGCGACCTGTGGTATCATCTTGTTGCATTGTGCACATGATGATTGATGTTGCTCGTGTGTCGCATTGCCTGCTATGTGTCGCCTTTGCGTTCGCTAGGTGTCGCTATGTGTTGTGAGTGTCGCGTCACATCGCGTCACGTCGCGACGTCGCGCTATGTCGCATCGCATCGCACATGCTCGTAATGTGTTGTGTAGTGGTGAGTGGTGATGTGGACTGGTGTTGACGAGATCGGGACGCAGTAGTAGTGCCAGCTCTACACCGCGTAATCTCGAAAGATGTCAGAGAGTATGGTGGTAGGGCTGAACAACAGGTCTATCCACAGGTACCTGTTCCCTTGGTTTTGGGAGAGCTTTTTTCGTTTTCGCAGATGTATGCGTCTATTTCGGAGTCAGAACTCCAAATTTTTGAAACATACGTGCACATACCCGCTCTGGTGCAATCTGCGCGTCGCCCGTCTCCTGCCATGCATCTTCCCTCGCCTTTCCCTTCCCCTTTGACTTGCTGTTCCTTTGCTGACATTGAGACGACCCGGTATCACTGCTCTGCTGGTTGGTAACATTAGTGAGAGCTTAGAGGGAAACAATGCGTACAGGACACACCGAATAACTTGCGCTCGGCGCATCCTGAGTTGGCTCGCCATATGCTTCCTCGCTCAACCTGACTCGCTTGCTCGATGAGCTGCCGACGAATGTTGCTGCCTGAAGGAGGGTGAGTCCACGCGACCAGAGCCTTTGACCTGTCGTACATCGTCCAAATCATCCCATGTGCGTTTTGACGAAGCCTGCATGCCATATCCTTCTACGCTCAACCTGATTCGCTTGTTCGATGAACTGCTGTTGAGTGTTGCTGCCTGGAGGACGGTGAGTTCATGCGAGCAGAGTCTTCAACTGGCCGTACGTCTTCAAAATCATCCAACGTTCGTTTTGAGGATGAAGCCTGTCGTGATGCTTCGTGAACTAGTGCTTTACGCGTCAACTAATCAGACTAACCACGTTATATGGGTAAGACATATCGCTGAGACTTGAGGAAGAGACGAGTTTGAAGAAAGTGAGAGGCGAGAAATCGAGCTTGCACTTGCATTACATCATGCGTATCCTCTCAATCTCGCTTTCCTAGAATGCCGGTGCACTTCTGCTGGTTCTCTGGCTTCACAATCTTTGAAAGAAGTTTATTTGATCTCAGATCTATAAGGAACACGTCACTGTGAAGAGATGTCAGGAAGCATAATGGCAAGAGGCCTGTTCACTTACACTACGCGACAACGATACGAGTCCAAAAGACTATCTCATACTTTAGCCATCTTTATGCCCACCATTCGCGGCCGAGCAGGGCCTGGCATCGACCTGCGCAACCATAACAGCATTATCTGCTCCGAGGACATTGATGTCGATGTCAGGTACGGATCTTGAGAAGTTCAGAAGAGCCTGTCAAAGGAGCAATCGAAGTATTTCTTGATTCGTTGGATGGACGATGCCTGACAATAGGATGTCGAATACCCTTATGTGCAGAGTCATCGCACTTCAGATGTGTTAGGGCACACTATCAATCTGACAAGGCCACAACAAAGACTTCAGCAGAGGGTGAGGATGAGAGACAATGACCTTAGGCAGATCCCAAGCTAG
>ML170156.1:25701-39628 GCA_004355085.1 Rickenella mellea
ACATTCCATAATGTTCTGTGACATTCTATGAATGTTCTAGAATGTTCTACAAGGTTCTATGAGATATAGTCAAAGGAAATTGGTGTACCATGACAAGATGGTACGAAAGAGCTCGAAATCCAACAGCGCACAGATTCACGAGACAGAATCCATCGCCCCGAAGATAAAACCCGAAGTCGAAAATAGACGGATTGTCGTAGAAGCAGTGGGTGCTTCTCGTGCAGTAGATGCCAGTGTTGCGGGGCGACATCCGGTAGATAAGAAGATAAGAAATACTGTCCTGCAGTTTGTTAGAGTACCTCACACGATTGGTTTAGAATTCTACTCACCAGCGGTGTTACGATACGTATTACATCTTGCTATCGCGACAACGTCGTTTGCAAGAGGTACCGTTGGAGGGAAGGCGAGAAGGGATCGTCGCGGACTTGCTTCGATAAATTGTGATGGTGCCCCTGAAAAATCACCCCAGATGCTAAACTACAATCTCCGGCGATATTTTGTGAGTGTTCCGGGTAGATAGCGAGGAGACGCGTAAACTTGTATGATCGATGGATGTAGGGCCGTGGCGATTGTCGATGATTGTGTTCACACCAGATCCATCTTCACGAACGCAACTGGAAAGCGGTGAATTGTCGATTGACGAGTCCGCAATGTTGTTCAGACGCGTCTGTGCCAGTGAGTCTGTTGACGTAGTCGGCTGACCACAGACTCTAAGTGTGTGATCATGACCGAGGACATGTGAATTCGACTGACTCTGAGTGAGCCGGATACACGTCCATCCTCCGCTGACTCTAAGTGAGTGGGGGATCGTAGCACCAGAAGAGGTAACCCGTGGACGTTTGCAATATTGACGTGTTGGTGGTTGTGGCGACGAGACTTTGAAATTATCGCGTGTAAGGGTTGAGTCACGTGGTACATCCAAATTGGGATTTTCCTCGAATATCTTGAGAATGGCCTAATTCTAAGGAAAACGGAAAGCGCAGAAAGTCATGGGAGGTGTCTTTTAACCCATTGGCATCTTCAAATCGCATGTGAGGTCTCTTGAAGTTGAATAGACGTGCCGCATGCATGAGTTATGTCACACAAGTCACACTTGCTCAAAGCGGCGGTTGTGGCGTGAAGTGACTCACTCTCATGGTTTTCATATCTTCGCACAACTTTCGGGAGACCACCTCAAAGCATTATACAATGCAGGGGGACTTGATTGTGAGTGATTTCACATAATTTTATGGCTAGGAATGTGACTTGACGTAGTGTTTCGTTGTCACCGCCACAACGGGCTAGAGTCCTCTCCTCCTTCCTCGAAGGAATCTCTTCCAGCTTCACTACACACGTCGGAGGCATTCACGGCACTTACTGGCGCGACGCGAACAATCGGAGTGTAAAAATAACCCTTCCGAATGTGGCAACTGGTACGCGCTCCTTCGCTCACTGCCTCCTTTTGCATTCTCCATTCTCTGTATAATGTACAGCGAAACAAATACCGTGGGTACAACATGACAATGAAATTTTACATGATACTGCTGCAATACAAATAAAAGTAGTGTTCTAAGTTTTCGAGCGCCACATCAAAATGTCAAGCCCATCACCACGGCCCTCAACTCGTCCGTAGTACAGCAATCTGCGCGCCCAAAACTGCAGGAAAGAAAAGAACGAGGTGATCGGGTAAGTATATTTGGGTTTCCAAGTTCGACCGTTACTGTAGGCACGCGACCCTAAGCATGCTAATAATATTTGTGACTCGGGGATGTCTTGACATGCGAAGGGTGGTGACATGTGACACTAACATGCATGGGAGACAAAATCTGCGCAGATATGAGGGAGATGGAGCTCCATAAGCCCACAGACTGTTGTAATGTGGTGAAAGAGCTTAAGTTTAGTGCATACTGGGCGAAAAATTGAAAATTAATGTGTAAATTGTCACATATCTTGCAATTTCATGAGCTCTATGCCTGTGACATCGGTGGGGCGGCCAGCATGCACGCTCTTGTGATGCGTGAAAAATCGTGATTTTAACATGCTGGCAAGGGAGGTGTGACAGTGACAAATGCTTAGGTTCGCGCGCCTACAGTAGAACCGGAATGGCGACACTCCGGTCTCTTGTGCTTTGTCGAGACCTCCAACCCCACGCCGAGAAATCTGCAAGGGCATTTTGAAATATGAAGTTCTTGTCTGTCCTTGATCGCCTGCCATATGGGGTCAAATGTTCGCGGGTCCCAAGGTTGATTACGGTCATCTTCATGTACCGCATCGGGATCAGCCACACAGGTGGTTAGATAAGGATATGCAGCATCAATGCAAAGGGTCAATGTCATTGCATCATTGTAGGACGAATGGATGAAGATGGTAAGCTCAGGAGGGATATTTTGCAATGGGCGTCGTGATGAAGGCAGGAGGTCAATGTTTTGTTGCAAGAAGTTGAAAACAGAGATGGAAGTAAGGTTGAATTCAGCGAGAATGGACTTCAGGTATGGAGCAAATGTTGGGTTCCCAAGAATATCGTGAGGATAAAGTATACGTTGTAATCCTGGGAACTGGGCCGGGGTGATCACCTTTGGCTCACAGTTTTGCCGCATGCACTGGTGCTTGTGGTTCCTTGTCTGTGCCACAAGAACTATATTGCAATCACGGCATGTCGTCCAGCGCCAGGCCACAGCAACTTGAATCGGCGTTTTCAGTGCATGAGCTTTGTAGTCCAATACATCTTTAAGAGCCTTGTTCACAAGATCGGGAAGAGCTTTCTTCTCCATGATGTCGCGCACCTCATCTCGTAGTAGACCTTGTTGAGTGTTGTATGTCCCAAGAGCAGCCCTATTCGCAGCAGCGGTAGCTTGCGTCTCCGGAGTGGTGCCGTATGCATTTCGCGATGAGATAAGATAAGTTCCATCTGCGAGGCCGAAGAAGTGATCGCGGAATTTGTCGCTGTCAAGATCCATCCCAAATGGAACAACAGTGGATTTGTCGCCAGGTTTGCGCTCGCGCTCCCTCACAAGAATTCGCTGGTAGTGGGCTGCTCGTTCGCCAGCCGGCGCAGCATGGTAGTAGGGGTCATCGTGGTGTTGTGATGGATTTTGTGGACCTCTGGTAACCGCCACAGGCACTGGCTGACCATCATCCAGCTTGGCGTGCCTGAGTATTGCCATGACTTTTTCATGTTGGCGAAGTTTAGTGACAGTCCATTGAAGCTTGTCTGCAAGACCATGCTCTGCTGTAATTCTTTCTACCTCAGCACGAGCGGCGGAGAGCCAGGCTTTGACAGAGTCTTCATCACCCTCAGATGGAAATGAGTTCTTCAATTGTTGACGCGCTGTGATGCGCTTCAACAATTCAGCCTTGGCTTGAATGAGATATTGAAGAAGTAGGCGAAGGAGAGCAAGTATTGGATCATATTTGATAGATCCCGGGTCCCAAGCGGCAATTGTGAGGCATCAATGCCATGGTTCTAGCCCATACGGAACATCTACAACAGTCCCGAGGACATCTGGAAACCCGTCACCTAGAATATAATCAATAAAAGACAAAGCATTTGTTAGCGAGGAATGACTCACCCTCGTATTCACGCAGGGTCGTTGACTCGTTGTCGATGCATAGATCTGCTAGGTTTTTGGGAGATTGCCCAAGTGAAAAGGAACCCTTCGTTACTTCATCTCCGCATTTGGACCACACTGTCGCAAGAGAATGTCCGCGAAGCATGCTATTGACCGGATTTGAGAATGCAACAATGACAAGCGGTCGAAGAACAGAGAGATATCTTGATAGATAAAATGCCGACCAGCAGATATAGCCTTTAGTGAATGACACGGGTACGGTACGGGTTTTTTCACGCGACCCGTACCCCTACCCGCCAATACCCATACCCGGCGGGTACGGGTCCAAGAACTACGGGTTTACCTGCGGGTTTCAGGAGGGTTGGCGGGTTTCATAGCTTGTGACGGGTACGGACGGGTACACTATAAATAATAACATGATCTACATGCCACGATCTCTGTACACTAAGAAATATTGTCCCATGCCATTGGAAGTTCGTCTTCATCACCAGCTAGCTCAGGTTTCACTGCAACAGCTCTTATGTCCTCATCCTTCACATAGCCCATCCTGCTCCAGACCCCTAAGCACATGAGAGCACGAGTTGATTGGACAGAGAGTCGATTTCGAACGTGAGAGAGGAGGAGCCGGCCCTGGCTGAACACGCGTTCGACGGCAACAGACGTTGCTGCAAACACAGTGAGGTAACCAAATATAACGCGCAGATACGTACTCACCAGGTATTGATAGATAATCGAGTGCCATTTGTGAGAGGCGCAGGTATTTGGTCTTGCGGTCAGCCCACCAGATGAGAACATCGGCAATGAACTCGGGATCGGTGCTGAGGTATTGGTCGAGTTCATTCCGCAACTCGGAAGCGTTTGGAGCTGCAAGAGCGGGCAGGTTATCGAAAATGTTCTGCGATGCAAGCTGGTGTGTACGAGTCAGTACGAGTAATCAGTGATGCAACTGATGATCGCGATAGCACATACCATTTCTTTTCCGTCGGGAAAAGACTCGGATACATCATCCTTGACGACATAGGCACGCTCGAATTTGTCTGCAACTATCTCCTTTGCAGCTGTGATCCACGAATCTTCCCATCCAGCCTTTTTGAAGTAGCCGAGTTTGTGGCGAGGGTGGAGCACTTCGAGCAAGTCAGTGAGTTTATTACAAAATGAATACATTGTACTGTACATACCCATTGCAATCCTATAAACCTCTGAATCATCTGTAAGATTGTAGTATCGATTGAGTGTCTTCTTGCCAATCGTGAGCGATGCTTGAATCAATCGTTGAAAGCGCGGATTCAGTGCATTTGTAGCAAGAGTTTCATCGATGTGATCCATTGCGGGGATGACTGTAACGAGGTTTGGCGTAGCACGGGAGAAGAAAAGTGTTGCATCCTTGAAGATCTGATGAGCGAAGGTCGGGCGATGATAGAAAGGCAAGAGAGAGGAATGAGTTTAACACGTGTGATCTGATTGCATGGACACGCACCTTCAGCACGTCACACAGCTCTTTCACGATCACCCACTCCTCACCACTCAACTCGAACTTGCGCAGCTTCAAGGTTCGATCGCCGCTGATCTCGTCAATGGCCTTACGGTACTCGATCGCGAATACGAGCATGTCGAAAGTCGAGTTCCATCGAGTCGAAACATCGCGGGGCATCATTCGTTTCACATGCTTGAGTCTCTCCAGCACATTGAACCATGCTGGGAGCACAATTGTTGTCGAATTCTTGATGGCATTGGAGAGTTTTCGAAGCTATGGGTTATCTGAGGTACGTCCTAATGTGTGTACTGGAAACTACTCACTTGAACCAGCACCAACTTCACAGGCTTTACACTGGCATCGAGAGCCTCCCGCTCAACATCCGACAACATCGCGCGCTCATCCACCCACCCATCCACGTCATCTTCCACGGGATCGTCGTCATCTGCATCTGATTGCACCCCGTCATCGTTATCGTCCAAATCCTCCGCAAGCTCGGCCAACTCCTTATCAAGTGCCACGTCGGCATGTTTCTTTGGTAGGTCGAACTGCCGAATAACACTTTTTGCAACAAGATTGAGTATGTGTGCAAAGCAGCGCGTTCGATTAGCGTCCCCAGGAAAAGCATCGATGAGATCGGCGAGCTCAGTGGTCATTGTGTCGTTGGGTGATGCGTTATCACAGGTGATGCTCAAGATCTGTGGACATCAAGTGAGTTCGAATTATTTCTTGATTAACTTAAGACTGACCTTATCACTAATACCAAAGTCATTCAAGATCTTTGCAAATGCAGCTGCAAGATTGGCCCCAGAGTGTGACTTCGCAACTTCCACAAGGTCGAGCAGTAACGAAATTGGTTCGCCGTCAATTTCGAAATGCACTGTCACCGCAATAAATGCTTTGTGATTAGGTGATGTCCACGCGTCTGTTGCAAAGCTCAAGCTACCATCGTGCTCCTGCAACATCTTCGCAATCCGTTGGCGCGCCTTCACGAAGACCTCCTTGACATCACGAGACACGGTCTTCGCTGAAGGTATGTAATATCCAGGTCGTCCTGTCTTCATAAGGCACTGAAACCCACGATCATCGACAATACTGAAGGGTCTCATGGACTCGGAAACCCATCGTACGATCTCGACGCTATCATGGACTGTCAATTAGCACATGCAAAACACGAGGCTGGAGTGTGGCACTTACCGAGACTCAGTCCTTGTGTGCGGGCGGTGCGAGTACGTCACTTTTCCTTTATTGTTTCGTTCAAATGCAGCTGTAATTGACTGCTGATTTAGAACTCCTGTTCCCGCTGTCTCTTGGACCTCATCAGCTGTCTTTACGTCATCGGCGGCTTCCACAACGCCATCGCCCCAGCACTTCTTCGCGTGCTTCCGCAAATTGCCTGTCGACTTTGCATCGCCCTTATCAAGAAACCTTCTCACACCTCGTGTCCGAAAGAGACATGTGCGCGCTGCACACTGGAATACGTGGGATCTTCGTCCCTTCACGTATTCAACAAGGGGCACCGGTTCAAAAAAGGCATAAACCGGAGCTGTCCACTCCTTCGTCAGTCGATCTATTCATTTCTTTTGTTAGATATTGCTGAATTTCGGAATTGGTGATAAGTCATACTCAGCTGCGCTTCTGGATCCTCTTCCTCCACCTCTCCGTCATCGTCACTTGCAGCCTCCATATCAACATTACCGTCTCCATCCACACTCATTACATCATCATCCTCGTTAACGGATGCACGGCGAGACGAAGCCTTTGAAGCACCTGGCGGAGATGCCGCTGAGGATGGTGCTCGCGTCGAAACAGCTTGTGATGAAGCAGCTCGGGATGCTACTTGCGAGGTTGCTCGTGATGCTGCAGTAGAGGCCCCTCGGGATGACGAAGCATTTCGCGTTGTTGCTAGTCTGGCAGCAGACTGCGCAGCAGCAATGTTCTTTGTGCTCGAAGTGTTTTTCTTTGCACTCCCTTTCCCTTTCAGAGTCTTCTTGGATGCCATGGTGGTGGTGTGGTGGTAAGAATGGTAAGGGATTGAAGAGATGTCTAACACCATTTTATATGTATTTACATGAGTAAACCTCACGGGGGCCGTGCGTAGACTGATACCTCGCCTGAACCTTGCGTATACCATGCTATATTTTTTCCGCAGTCCGCAGTATGTACAGTAGACCCGCGGTGGGGGTACGGGTACAGCCAAGGGTAGAAAAATGCTACCCGTACCCGTACCCGTGTGTACCCCTACCCATGACCCGCGCGGGTTTCAATACCCGTGTCATACACTAATAGCCTTTACTGACAAGCCTCCAAAAGTCCACGAAAGGGCCGAAGAACTGAGCAATTGTCTCATCATCCAATGAGCCGGTTGTTGGTATGTCAGGATAAATTAAGGACATGATGTGTCGCTGCAGCCGAAGTCCTTCTCCGATGTCGTCATCGTAAATTCCCCCAGACCGGCCAGACGATTCTTCGGATGTCTTTGCCCAAATCTACAGAGACTACTGCACCTTGCACCTTGCAAACAACATCTGCTGACATGCACTTCATGTTTTCGAAAGCTCTCGAAGAGATAGGTTCATATTTGGGGAAATTTTGCACTAAAGCATCGGACTCGTCGTTGTGCAGCTCGCAAAGAGAGTCGGTGAGTTGGGAGTCAATGTTGGCGTCACTGTCAAATGAGATGGGAGGGCAAGAGTCGAGCGTTTTGGCTACAATCACGACAAGCTTGGTTGGAGGTAAGGCTGCACACGAGTCCCTATGACCTGTGGGTCGCACAGGTCAAGTCCCAAAACTTTCTTCAAAATGATGACCTGGATCTGTTCCCACAGATCCCAAATCATGATTTACCTGTCATTTACCTGTGAAATCACAGGTATACCTGGCTGGACAGGTCAATTTTGAAAAAAAAGTGACCTGGATCCGTGGGAAACAAGTCCGGATCCAGATCCAGATGCACTCGTGTTCAGCCTTAGTTGGAGGAAGATATTCAGAGTCCGGTATCCCGCCGCGTCTGGAATTCAATGTCACACCGCATAACATGTCGATGCAAATAGACTCAATGTGGCCAATGATCGGGTCTGTACGATAGCATAGTGGCGTTGGAGCGGGATAGTCGAGGCGGGAAAAGCGGTAGGAGATAACGGAAGCTTCTGAGCCTAGCAAATCAAAGAAATTTGGGAAACAGCGGCAGTCGTCAAGTTGATCAGCATCGAGACGCGCTCTCGGACTACTAGCAATTGTGAACCCAGCATAAGGAAGGTAAACGGGTGCATTGGGCTTGATGCCAAGGTTAAGGCTCTCGAGGTTGTCTTCGCTGAGTAAAGCAACGAGCTCAGTAGCCGCTAGAACGTATCCTCTAGACGTGAGCGAAGACCGCACAGCTGCCTTGATATCGTCCGCCGGGTGTCCTAAGAGTGCCAGCCAAAAAATGGCAACGGACATGTCGGCTGGGAAGGTGGCAATATACTTGAGTATGGCGTCGCAGAGTGCTCTTGAATTAGCGAAAGTGATTACACGCAGGTAATACTCCGCGATGTGGTTGTGGATGGTGTGGTTGGCTTCAACTAAGACTCCCTCGGCAACCCAGTGATCGACGTCGAACTGGAATGGGTTCGTTGTACACTCTGCGAGAAGATCCATGGTGGGTTGGAGATGTGTCCAGACGGCGCTGTCGTCAGGAATGGGAGCCATGTGGTCGTACTGACGCGATTTCTTGACGATCGACTTAACGACATCGGTGGAGTTCGTAATCCCATCGATCCCTTGGCGAACAGTCTCGAAACGCGCCGCGTAACACCAAAAAATGTCGGAGAGAACGGCGGCGATGTCGGTGTTGCGACGTGGGTCTGTGCGTAATTCGTCTCGTTCGCGAGTCATCCTCAGCTGGTACGTGGAACCTGGCTTCGCTCGATTGTCACGAGCCTTCTCGTTGCGTCTCTCGCGCTGCTCATTCTTTAGTGGGTTAGTAATGTGGCAATATGCACGAGTAAAGCATGACGTACAGTTAGACATGTTTTCTTCCTTGGTATCTGAACCTCCTTCTCCGGCTTGGAGTCCGCGCCAGAAGTTGAGTCGCCTTCGACAGTCTGAAAAAATGTTAGATCTACGCGTAAAGCGCCAATTTACGTTGGCTCACCTGTCCTGGGGAATTCAGACTATTTGTCAAAATTCTTTTCTTTCCTTTCGCTGGAGGGCATGTTGCTTTGGCTTTTGGTTTCTGCTCATCTGTCAGTAACGGTCAAATTCCGACCTAATTACGAACCTTTTGAGCTGGCGTGGTTCCAACACGGTCCACTGGGCGCTTGCTAGTGCCTGCCTGACTTTCTTGTCCCATTGTTGTCTTCAGCTTCTGCTCTTCCATCAGTAACAGCCAGATTCCGGCATAATCACGAACCTTTTTTGCAGGCAAGTTCACGTCAGTCTTCGAGCCCTGGGCGCTGGCTGAGCGCTTGCTTGGACCTAGTTCTCCTTCCTTAGTGCCATCCATGCCTGTTGACGCGTGAAGCGGCCGAAAAAACGCGTTAATGGAAGTTTGTTGTTTGCGGGCGGACATCGTGTTGTGCGAGTGCGGAAGACGCGTTGACCACGAATGGCGTCAGTTGCTCGACGTCATTCCACGTGTGCCGTCGTCGGCGCGCCACAATCCGGATTGGGCAGACCGACTTCCTCGAACGCGATTGATCCGTTCAGCCGCTTCGCGCTTCCGGCGCACAGGTGGTGTTCAAGCGAAGACGAGACGACGGATGTAAAATCAACAGGGATGGCATAAAAAATAGGCTAGTATACAAAATACTGCAAAACTCGTCAGTGGTTACGCGGAGAAAATCGCCGTAAAGAACTTGCCTGGTACATACGTCCGACGCGTGTCCGTTCCACAATTCCGCACTCGTTCCTCCCAACCTCGATCCTACGCACAAGGCGCGATACCTCTACAAAATATGTGAATAGAACTATCAGTTACCCGTGGGTTTGAAGGTGGATAGGGGACAAAGGAGACTCACTTTAATGGACGTGTACACGCCGTCGGAACCCTGCTCGAATTCCATCGCTATCAAGAACCACCATTGAATCTTCTCTGATGGGTAGAATCCAGCCCCGAGTCTAGTCCAGAAGTTGGTCGGAGAGAAGGTGATGGGCTGGATGGGTTCTTCGAGGCGACACTTCCGATGATCGTCGCTGTGATCGTCGTCGAAGCTGATACCAAAAATAGAATTGGAGGACGTACGAGCATGGATTCCTGGCGTAAGAAGAGCTCGTGGACTATAGAACGTTACATTTCACTTTGGACACGTTGTGGATGTCGGTGTGTCGAGACTTGAGACGTTCGGTGGTGTTCCCGTGCTGGCCGGACCACAGACTCTAAGTGTGTGATCATGACCGTGAATGTCTCGGCTGACTCTGAGTGAGCCGGACACACGTCATCCTCCGCTGACTCTAAGTGAGTGGGGGATCGTAGAGGTAACCCGTGGATGCGTTGATGTTGACGCGTTGATGGTTGTGGCGACGAGTCTTTCGCGCGTAAGACTTGAGTCACGTGGTCTGTCCAAACTGGGATTTGAGGCGAATATTTTGAGAATGGCCTAATTCTAAGGAAAACGGAAAACGCAGGGAGGCATATGAGGTGTTTGTTAACCTATTGGCGTCTTCAAATTGCATGTGAGGTCCTTTGAAGTTGAATAGACGAGTCGCATGCATGAGTTATGTCACGCGAGTCACACTTGCTCAAAGCGGCGGTTGTGGCGTGAAGTGACTCATTCTCATGGCTGCACAACTTCGCACAACTTTCGGGAGACCACCTCAAGGCATTATACACTGAAGGGGGACTTGATTGTGAGTTATTTTGCGTAGTTTTATGGCTAGGAATGTGACTTGATATCAAAGGTTACGATGATACTAGTGCACGGTGAGGTAACGATAACATTAGTACGGTACTGTTACGGCATGAACAAGACTTGCCTAGTGCACGGTGAGGTAACGATAAGTTCCTCCTCACCGGGCACGGGCTGGATACCGAGGTACATTACGTAAGTATTGCCGCATTAGGATGACTAGATCACCCTGATAACACCCCCCCTTGATCTATGTCCATCCTGATGCGATTGAGCCATTTCGAGTGGATAACGCGCGCGAGAGGTTTTGTCAGCAGGTCGGCGACGTTGTCAATGCCGGGGATGTGATGGATGTCGATTAGTTGTCGGTTGACACAGTCTCGAATAAAATGCGCCCGTATATCGATGTGTTTCATACGCGAGTGAGCTTGAGGATCGTGCGCACAGATAACGGTGCCTTGATTATCGCAAAAGAGTGTGGTGGCATGTTGAGGTGGGAATCCCAACTCGGTGAAGAGGGAGCGAAGCCAAATGATTTGACGAGCGGAGTGCGAACAGGCCAGGTACTCGGCCTCGCAAGATGAAAGGGCAACGACGGCTTGTTGCTTCGAGCTCCAACAAATGGGACCATCTCCACACTCGATGACATATCCTGAAATTGATTTGCGATATTCGCCCATGCCCCAATCGGAATCTGTGAAGCCTCGGAAGAGTGGGTAGGGGTTGTCAATGTTGCCGTAAATCACGCCGCGCGACTTTGTCCCTTGGAGATACCGTAGAAGGTGTTTTGCGGCTTTCCAGTGCTCCTCTCCGTAATTAGACATGAAGCGCGCAAGTTCACGGACCGTATACGAGATGTCTGGCCTTGTGCAGGTGGAGAGATACATAAGTTTTCCCACGACTGCACGATACGGGAGTTTTGAGGCATTATCGCGTTGTTCTTGGGTGGTGGGGCACATTTCAGTAGTGAGTCGCGTTTTCGGAGGGAACGGGGTGAGTGCTGAGTTGCAGTGCTCCATGCCGAATTCACGGAGTATTGATTGCATGTATTGCGCTTGGTCAATCATGAGAGAACGTCGAGTTCTCCATCTGGTAATCCGACACCCGAGAACCCATTCCGCATCGCCGCTGTCTGTGATGCTGAATTTTGACTCGATTTGTTTTGTCGCGAGGTCGGATTCGGTTTTGGAGTCTGAAGTAAGAATGATGTCGTCGACACTCGTTGCGCAGGTGGACATTCCGGACTTGGATTTCCGAGTGTAGACACTCCAGTCCGACTCGCAGCGATTGAAACCAAGCTCTACGTATGCGTCATGCAGAGTGAAGTACCACGCCCTCCCCGCTTGACGTAGACCGTAGAGTCCTTTCTTCAATCGCCAGTATCGCTTCCCAAAACCTTCCGGCGCCATCATGTAAATTTCCTCATTTAACGGGCCATTGAGGTAGGCTGTTTTGACGTCGAGGTGGCGGACTTCTTGGTCGTTTAATGCGGCTATGCATAGCACGGAACGTATGGAATCCCATCGGGCAACAGGTGCAAACGTGAATGTGAAGTCTTGGCCGGGTATTTGGGTGAAACCCTTTGCGACGAGGCGAGCTTTGAAGCGAGAGACGTGGTTGTCCTTGTCACGTTTGATCCGCAGTACCCACTTGCACTTTACGGCTTTACGGCCGGCAGGTAATTCATCCACCTCTTCGTATACATCTTTTGCTCGTAAAGATTCTAACTCCTCATGCAATGCAGCTTGCCAGTTGCCCCAGTACTCGGAGCGACGTGCTTCCTGAATATTTGCAGGGTCGGGTATGTGTTCGTCAGTGGGGATTGGAGTAAGGGGTTGGCTATTATCAAGGACAGAGTCGGCGGATATGACAGCATTGAATGCACAGGGTATGTCGACTAGGTCCGAGAGAGGTATCTGAAGCTCATGGTCGCCATCTTCTAGAGCTAGAAGCGATTGAACGAGAGCATCGTCGCTTGGTACAAAATCGGTATATTTTGATGGTAGTTTGGACTGACGGTTTGGACGTGAACTGGGGAGTGGATTAGGATGGTGTGGCACGGTTTCTGTTGGTGGTTCCTGACTAGTACTGGGGATTGGTACGGGAACTGGTATGGGTTCTGCAGAGATTTCGTCAGGGGGTTGGTTACTATTACGGATACGGGTACGAGTATGTGAGTATTATGGGACTGTTACGAGGTGTTATGTAACATACGGATACGCCCCACCGGGGTACGGGTTACGAGTGACATGGGGTACGGGGGAAATTTCATCCCAGAGGGGAGAAACACTTCCGGGACTGTTATGAGCATTGGATGGCTCGGATTGTGTTTCGGTATCGTGGAATACGATGTCACGACGGACTTTAACTGTATGCGACGAAGGGAACCAGATGAGGTACCCTTTTGCATCCTTTGCATAGCCAAGGAAACGTCCAGACTCGCCACACGGATTGAACTTTGAGAGGTTTACGCCGAGGATGCGTGACGTGCAATGTGAGCCGAAGATTCGTAGGTGTGAGAGGTTTGGTTTATAGCCAAACCACAATTCGAATGGTGTGGTGTCAGGGGAAAGTGAGGTAGATGGGACGCGATTTTTGATGTGGACAGAGGCTTGTACGGCAAAGGGCCAGAACCAGTCCTTGAGATCGGCGTCTACAAGCATGGCTCGAGACATACAGGCAAGTGTATAATTCATACGTTCTGCAACACCATTTTGACTTGGCGAATATGGGACTGTCTTCTCGTAAGCAATGCCGGCTGACGTGGTATATTCCTTGAATCGTCCTTCGACATATTCAGGAGCGTTGTCGACTCGGAGGGTGGAAATGGACTTGTTAAGGTGCTTCTCAACGAGGGTACGAAAGTCGATGAAGTGTTGGAGTGCTTCATCGCGATTTTTCATGAAGTAAACGGACGTGTAACGAGAATAACAATCAATGAATAAAATAAAGTATCTGGAGTTTCCGTAGCTCTGCGGAAGTGGACCGCAGATGTCAGAATGAATGCGCTCGAGAAGGCGAGTGGCACGGGTATTGGATTGAGACGGAAAAGGGGTTCGTTTTATGTTGGCTCGGGC
>ML170156.1:42228-205861 GCA_004355085.1 Rickenella mellea
AACGATAAGTTCCTCCTCACCGGGCACGGGCTGGATACCGAGGTACATTACGTAAGTATTGCCGCATTAGGATGACTAGATCACCCTGATAACACTTGACGTAGTGTTTCGTTGTCACCGCCACAATGAACTCAAGTCCGCTCCTCCCTCCTCGAACGAAATTCCCTAGCACGGACCAAGCTTCGTCACAAACTCAGAGGCGTTCACGGCACTTACTAGAGTGTGTTGGTGTGTTTGGATACGCTTTTTCGGTGACCTGTGGCAACTTTTGTAATTTCTACTCCCCTTCGTTTCCCTTCGGTCTTCTTCTTGTTTTATAGCGTTTAGAATCGTATCTTCTCGGGAGCGGAATAGCTCAGGGGAAGAGCGCGGGGCTCATAACCCCGAGGCCCCAGGATCGAAACCTGGTTCCGCTAATTTTTGCTATCATTTTTGCATTCGGATGCCTCGAGGATGACTCGAACGCGCGAATTCCGCGAAAAGTAACTCGCGCCACATTATTTTAAACTCCGACGGCAGTGGCTCAGGCTGCTCGAGGCAATCGAAACCTGATCCCGCTGTCATTTTGCGAGCGTACGGAACGTTGCCAAGTTTTTGAGAGGATATGTGCCGAGGATATCTGCGAATGTGCGATGCATAAAAAAATTCTGCTCGAATCAGAGTCCAAAACTTTTGTCTGCGAATTAACTTGGCTGGCGTGGAAGAGGCGAACGTGGACGAGTTGAAGCTGAACAATTTCCAGCAAATTTCCGGTTGCAAGTCGTTTGGGACTTGAGATCGCGACCGCGACGGTGGCGTGGGACAATGCTACTTTGATTCCCAAAAGCGCCTAGGAAGCACACCAGCCACCGTGGCCGGCGTCGCCGTCATCGTCCTCCGCAATGACCTCCAAAGGAAACATCAGACGAGCTGGGCCCACCTCCCCTCTATCCAACACGGACAGCAACCACCATCCTCCAGTCATCTCGGGGTCATCGAAACTACTTGCATCGGCAATATCTCTGGCACATAATACTCGCATCGCATTCGCACACTTCACTCCAAATCATTCAGTTTCAGCCTCGCAATCCATTTCAGACTTGGAGGAAGCACGGCGGAATTTACTCAAGCAGAATAACGATCTATCCCTTCTACACAGCGTTCTACCTGCCGTGTGTCTAGCCAAGGAAGACCTGAGTCTATGGATCTTTTCGTTTGCGGATGACGAAGCATCATTGGAATCTTGTGTCGAGTCCCTAAGTCGTCTGCAGTTTAGAAATTTGTCAGGTGAGCGCACATTTGCTTCTGGGCAACGCCCCTTCCGTTGCCGTCCTGACTCGAAACCCACAGCGCTTTCCATCTCGCACTTCAACTACGACGATTTGTATCCCTGTTCCCCAAATTGCTCGGTCCTACGAGACCCATGTCCTGCATGTCGCGACTCCTTATCTCAACCCGCAACACCTGTCAAAAATGAGCCATCACCGACCCCCACCGGAAACTCACGCGCACAACTCCTTCCTCGCAAACCTCTCAGACTGCCTTACCTGATGTTTTTAAGCGCTGTTCGGGAACGTTTAATCGATGACATTTGCGAGGCTTCTAGAACAAAAGGCAGCCGAGAAACCAAGCGGCTTGGGAATGGCTTTCTGTTGGGACCCCTCAAAGGTGAATGCGAATGGGCGTCGGGATGGGGGCATCACAGTGGATCACGGTTGGTGATTTCTATTCGCCGTGTCCTCCCACTGACACCGTTTCCTAGTTCCCTCATACATTGTTATTTATCCGTGTCTTTGTATCCCCAACACATCCTTGTTCAACCGCATTTACGGCCAACGCAATTTTACCCCTTGTATCCTTCGACACGGCTCATAGCGGGGACACCCATCACCTTACTACCCTTCTCAACGCCTGCCTATTACCTGAGCTGTTATTCTGGCCCGACTACGGCTTTAACCGAGCAATTCAAGTCGAGCTTGGAGGGTCTCGGAGCCGGCGATTGGATGGATGATTCAAAGGGCAGCGCTCAATATGTCCTGGCGTGGGTCAGCGTGCAAAACAAACAAGGCGAAGACAAGGGTATTGTCGTAATTTGGCCAGGTCGTCTCTGCGTTTCATTGCTTTCGGACACGGAGAGGACTAGTGCCTGCGGTCGAGTGCCGCTACCTTACATACCTGAGCTGCCGTCAGCTCTGCAATCTTCTCCCGTTCCTTCGCACCCGCAGGCGAGATACCCAGCCGAACCAGCTTCAGCGATTTCCGCGACCTCTCCCGCCATAACCCCTTCATCAACCACAAGTCCAACTACAACTGATATCCCCCTTCCAAATGTACTGCCTCCCGACCCTCCTCCACGACGGCGTGCCGTTGCCAAAGCTGAGGCGATCAAATCATTCCACAGTCTTGTCGCGAACCACTCACAGCCGCGTGACCTCCGTAAGGTTGCTGTCCATGTTGGAGGATATGTGGATGCCATTGCGAAGGAACGGGAGCGAGAGCGGGAACGAATCCGCAGAGAACGTGACGCCATCGCCCAGTCCCCGAAAGCTCAAACTCTTCATACCCCAGGCCCGTCATTATCCCAATCATCGACAGAATTGGCACCACCGAAAGCAAACGAGAATCAGACAGCCGTTGAGTTGCCAATCGATATGGAGACTGCGCAGCTGCAAGTACCCGAGACTCAGTCTGCCTATGCCACTCCACCCGAGGATCTCAAAGTCAAATTGGAAGACTCACTCCCCATATCTGAGACGACGCCGCCTTTAATCGGAAATGCAACAGCACCCTCGCAAATACCGGCGCAAGTCGGTTCGACGTTCGACGCGTTCCGACCCATTGACAGCACTTGGAGCCAAAACGCAGACTTCATCATGGACCTGAACTTCGACATGAATGTAACTGCAGCTCCCATGCCTGATGGCATCCCAAGCGGAAACCCAATGGACGTGGATATGGACGGATTCGGTGTCTTCACTGATGACGACTTTAGTTTCTTTGACGGTCCTGCTCGCCCCCCTGCAACGCAGACGATGCGCCTCGACGACACCTTAGAACTCTCAACGGGACTGACTCCTGCTGCAGGCCCCGCCCCGTTTGGGTTATCGTCCCCGGCGTATGGTGACATGGCTCATATCAGCGGTCCTGGGCCACCTTCAGCGACACCCGGGGCTATCGGTGCCTCTCCATGGGTCTCTGGGATACTGTCGGAAGGATGCGGTACTCCAAAACTGATCAATTTCCATGCACATGAGGGTGACATCCAGGCTGCCCCCGAGCTTGTTCCAGCTTCGCCAGCAAAGTCCACGTCAACGAATGACGATATCCCCACCCCCGCTGTTCATCTCTTGGCAGAAGCTGAAATCTTTGAATCACCGATGGCCCAGGCATTCACCTCCATTCCATTTGCGGAGATTCATCGACTTGCTGACGAAAAGTACGTCCTCGGTAAATTTGCCATGCCCAGTCCACCAGACTCGATGGACGCCATCAACACCGACAATCTCCAACAATCAACGAGGTGGCAACAGAAATACGCGTCCGCCACGGATCCTCGCGTTGGCGTGGTAAGGAAACTCATCGGGTGCAAGAGGAAAAGCGACGACGTACCTCTGAGAGAACATGTTCGCTTCCCCTCCTGGAGCAGTGAGTATGATGAGTGGTCAAAGACTTCTGAGAGTGACGACATGAACCCTGAGCCGGAGTCGGACGACGACGACGACCCATGGATCGAAGAAGACGACGCCGTCATCAGTCGACCATCGACTCCTAGTCCCTCGTATCTTCCACTTGGTCCTTCGTTACTGGCGACACGATTCCTGCACTCGGAACTTCTTCCGTTGAGCTCCAATCTCCGACCTCCAGGGATTTTCGAAGTAGTTGACACGCCGGTAGCCGCAACGCTCTCTGTGCCGACGCCAGTTTCGCCGGCCGCTGCCCTAGGAGCGGCATGTGAAAGATCAAAGTCTCTTGAAGCCGCAGCTCAGATTCTTGGGAAAGAAATCGTAGACAATGGACTTTGGGCGGAAGGGTGGAAAATGTCTACTGCAGAACCCGCGCACTCCATCAGCAAGAATGACACAAGCTGGAATCTGGACGTACAACACGTAACAAGTTTACTTCAAGAGCTCCCTTTATTAGAAACCCTACTGGACCTTGAGGGAACCCTTCGTATTTGTAAGTGATCAGCTTTCACGTGGACCTCCGTTGACCGTTATTAGTGAATTGTTCTGGACAAAGCACATCAAAGATGGATACAACAAGTGAGGCGCCGTTGGCACCTCTGAAACCTCCTTTGCTCTCGGTCGGAAGATCCAATGCAGCTATCCAAGTTCTGCCATCCGCTGTTCGTTTCTGGGACAAGCTTGGTCTTTCACCCCGCAGTGGTTCGAAGAACGTGAATGCATTTGTCCTGTTCGAAGGTGAAGATGAAAACAGGGAAAAGGAAATCGAACGATGGCTTCGAAATGTTTCCACATCATACACTGTGCGTTTATCTCTTTAATTGCGTCTCCTGTCTTTGAACATCGCTTGCAGGCGAAAGGGTTCGGGTTACATACACCGGGGAAGAGCAACCAATGCAATACCGACGGCCTAATTCCTTTAAAATTCGAATCATTTCGCAAGACACTTTGTGCGTAGTAGCTTTGTTTCCGCATAAAGAATAACGTGCTAATCTTCTGGTGTGCAGCAACATTCATGCCCTCAATATCCTCTCAGAATCACAACATCGTTTTCTACATCATCACTCCGTCATCGATCATGTCTCTTTCATCGCAAGTTCTTCGACAGATTTTCTCAGGCGTCAAACGAACTCTCAAGTCATGTGGGGACCAATCAATTTACTTTCAATTTGTGACAGAAATTTTTGTAACGGCTGCAGTTGAGAATCCCTCCACCCAAAAGGGTGACATGGAACAATTCGTGCACTCTGTCTACGATCGCATTCTCCGACCAATTGATAGGTTTATGTCGCCACAGTTCTTCGTCAGCGGGGAGCAGATCCGAAAGCCTTTCGAGGCACCAGCCATTGCAATCGCACGACCACTTCCTGGAAAGGTATCTCTGGTCGTTCAAAATGCACTCCCGGACCAGGACGTCATTGATAGACATACGCTACTTCATATCGGTTATCGAATATCCGCCTGCGGCAACTGGATCTTAGCAGCTAGCATCGATGAGAGAGGAGAAGCACATGATATAGCTGTTTGGCTGACGCAGCCAGATGATAAAGAAGCTCATATCGTTTCCCAACTTTGGACCTTCGCAGTGCAGTTCATGAGGGATGCTCATGTTGAGTGGCGAGTTGTATTTGCTAAATTGGGTGTTTTGGGAGAACAAGAACTCAATGGTAAGTAAACTTAGTTCCTCACCCCGCTCATTCATGTTTAACGGGCCTTTCAAATAGCTTGGATATCGCATCTATCAGCGGACGTTCTAAGTGATGCAATGTTCCCCGCCGTGCACGTATCTCTCGTCTGCGTCGAGGAGGACAACCAGTGGACATTTGTGAACGCATCAAACCCACCGAACCCAACCTACCAGAAACCCACGTCTCCCAGTGATCGTATGGGTCAAGGATCTTTTTTCGCCGAGTCGTCGTCAGAAACATATACTCTACATTCGCTTATCAGATGTCCACTGATCCCCGCGTGCGACAAAGACATCGGAACAGACCATTCACACATACCAGACGACGAAGATATTTCACCATGCGATGCTATTCCACTTCGTCCACTCCATACGTCATCGCTTGTGCGAGTCCCTGCATCAACAGATTCGTCGTTGATCTGGACGACGTTTGTTCACATGATGTACACTTGGGAGGCTCCCAGTTCGACACTCACGAAAACAGATCGAGAAACTCACCACGATATTGTACAAAATTATCACGACCTCGCAGTACTTGCTCAGGCTCGCTGGAGGCTGCAGGCAAACCCCAACTTGCCATTTCACTTAGCCGCGCTACAGATCATGCATGATGCAATCGGACAAAGTGAAGGGATTGTAGACCCCTAACTAATGGCTATTTGATTGCTCCTCGAGCTTGTAACCTCATTGTTCCGTCTCCTTTGGCTCAAATGTCATAGATTCATCTGGAATGTCATGGATTTGTTGTATTACTACCATATCATTATAAATAGTGTTGTGCAACCCCGCCTCCCTTCATTGAGTCTTCTTATCTTGACTTGGACCTTTCGGGGTGTCCAGTCGAAGTGGCGATTGTATACTAGCCAGTGCGTTGATCCCAACCATAATCATCGGAACTATGAGGAAGAAAACGAGGAGCAGCGATGTGATCAGTGCGGGTGTGAGCAGCTGATAACGTTTGAGAATGCCGCCTTCGGCCAATGTGCTGTTAGAAGGTGCAAATGTTGATAGCTGGCCATCCTCAACCGGGTGAAGAGTCTGTCGTTTCAAATGGGATGATGGTGGTGTACCCGTATAAATGAAAAGGTGGTTCGGGTATGCAAGTTCAATGGATTCGATGTCATGGGCTAGCATGGATTCTAACGGACAATTTGGTCAGCCCATCTTCACAGAGTCAAAATGCTACCGCACCAAAATCGGACATGACCTTCTTTCGCCAGCTACCTTCCCCAGAAATGGTTGGGAGGGTCAAGAACATGACACGTTTTGAAGATCCTTCCATCTCCATGCCTCCTTGCCCCGCAGTCGACTGGACAAAATGAGATCCGCAGCGAGTTGAAAGGGAATTGGCCAGTTCAGCGACTGGTTTTGACGGTGCACGGCGGACGTATGGAAGTTGTATGGAGTTGACATCCCGAGATATTCTTGTGGAAAGAATGGAAGTCGGCGCCATAGATCGCAAGTCTGACGCGTGCAACTTGTATTGCAAAGTAAGCAGAAAGGTAAGAAGGCGGATAGAGATTCAACATACCCCGGCATGTTCAACAACAACAACTGCGTCGTATTCACAGATATGGTCGCTTTTTGCCAATAAAATGTCCAACGGGGAATCCTCGGGAGACCAACGATGCTCTCTCGAAGGACTTGAACTGTATCAAAATGATCAAGGAAAACCCAGATGTCATGGATATAAAAGAATACTAACATATGATTAGACCATGAAATAATTGGATACGTATCTGCAAATGCCCAGGTGAAAGGCAGAAGGGCCGCGAATGCGAGCTGCGTTGCTTTCATGGTCGCAGAAAGTGAAGTCCAAATTGGGACTTGCGCCACATCGGACGCCACATGAGAGGATGCATCTTAGCCACTTACCATCATGACGAACGCTGTCTTTCCGATAATCCCCACTACGCAGCAGTACGACTGGGGGAAGATTGGACTGCAATCTAAAGTCGCTCAGTTCTCTAAAGCTTCCAGCGCCGAGAAGCTCTCGATAGATGAGAAAGCACCTTATGCTGAAGTGCGCTCTGTCGATTTTGTCAAAAAAAAATAGCGACAGCTCACGATGACTTGCTAAAAGTTATGGATGGGTACACACCCATCCTCCCCATCAAGACTCTTGGTTTCAAATGATACCCTCTCACAACACCTTGCGTCATATGAATACCTCGTTGGCAATGCCATCATAGAACGGTTTCAATCGACAGATGGCAATATCCCATTTCTCTTTAAGGTTCTGGCCATTGAAAAGGCGTTGAGCATTCAAACGCATCCAGATAAAGCAATGGCAGAGCGATTGCACGCCGAGCAGCCAAAAATCTACAAAGGTCTGTGTAGTCGCATATTGGCAAATCGATAGTTATCGATGGCTCTGCACTCAGATTCTAACCATAAACCCGAGATGGCGATCGCACTCACGCCTTTCGCGGCACTTTGCGGATTTCGACCCCTTCCTCAAATAGCTGCCTTCTTGACATCAACGCCAGAACTCACTTCTCTTATTCCAACAAACGTGGCTTCCACTTTCCTTTCGATATCAAATTCCCATACTCCTACCGGGTCAGATGAGAAGGCAGTCTTGAAGGAGCTTTTTTCAGCTCTGATGAACGCTGAGGAGAGCAAATTTGTTCCCGAACTTAACAAGCTCATCCAGAGATACAAAGACAGACGTCTGCAAGACCCAGAGGAAGAAGTGAGAGATTTAATATTAAAGCTTCATGAACAGTTCCCTGGAGACATTGGCGTCTTCTGCCCATTTGTGCTCAACTACGTTAAGATGCAACCCGGTGAAGCCATCTTCCTCGGCGCAGGAGAACCACACGCATATATCTACGGTGGTGCGTCTTCGCAAATGTGTCTACTTTGTACATCCACCAATAACGTATTTATTTTCTGCAGACATTATGGAATGTATGGCAACCTCCGACAACGTCATCAGAGCTGGACTAACACCTAAGCTCCGTGACATACCCAATCTCGTCTCCGGACTAACGTACATAGCCGCCGATCCGTCAAAGCATCTTGTCAAGCCTCAGCCTTACCATTCATCATCTGTCTCCACAATTTACGACCCTCCTGTCCCCGAATTCTCCGTCATACATGTGAAGCTGCCAAAAGAATCTACAGAAATCCACGAGGCAGTTCAGGGTCCGAGTATTGTGATTGTCACTGCGGGAAATGGTCAGATCAGGTGGAAAGACAACGGTACTGAGCGGGAAGATCAACTTAGCTTGGGGCGAGTGTTCTTTGTCGGTGCGGGTGTCCCAGTGGAATTCAAGACCAAAGACGGCGTCGAAACTTTTAGAGCTTTCGTTGAGAACAACTAAAGCTCGGCTCTGTATTACCGAGTCAGAATAGCGGTACAAAAATTTATTCTCATCGTTAAAATTCACATGGCTCACATGTTGTTCAGGATAAATTGCACAAATCTGCATTGTTAGACGTCAAGATTGGTTCGTACAAGTATTCAGCATGCCATGTCAGGAATAAATGCCACTATTAAACCTAAATTGACAACCATTGGCCCACAGTTGTGTCCAAGGCCAGTCCTATGCGCCATCAATGATTGAAGAAGTCACCTGCGGATTTCACGAACATCATAAGTCAGCGCGTTCAACTGGAGCAAGTTTGAAGTACCATGAATTTCCAGTTTTAGCACAACACTAAGTCCTGATAGTTGCACATGGAGACCTGGGAAGTATGACGGTCTTCATGGGTCAAAAATCGAAAAAAAAAAAAGAATGGCATTTCATGAGTGATCACAAGTGATCATGAGTGAATACGAGTGAATACGCATGATCACAAATTATCATTAGTGATCATTCATGTTCATTCATGTTCACTAGTGATCACGAATGAACGTTCGACAAAAATCCCAGCTCATGAATGATCATTAGTGATCACTAGTGAAAGCTCAAGATTGACATCATGCGTGATCATGAGTGATCACGAGCATTTTCTGTTGATAAATAAAGCTTGAGCGCGCAAGTGAGAACGAAAAGGACTGACGAGACCAAGCTCGCTCATCAAAGATTTATACTAGTAGACAGAACATACAAAAATATTGTCTACTATATGCTACCGGTCCTAGGACGTCGCCAGGACGTTAAACACGTCTCAGACGTATCTTGTATGCGCTGCAGGCATCGGTGCGGAGTTGATACGCCTCGTGTGTGTTCCGCCGGTGCCGACTTCCCGAAATCCTAATTCACTGCGTTTAAGGCCTCGGTAGTCGTGGTTCGAATCTCTACAGTAGTCACACATATACAAACCTAGTCACATCTCTGTGTCTAGATGGAGTAGCCGCATCGCTGATTAGAGTAGCTAATCTAAGCTAGTGTGACCTACTTATGCAATAAAAATGCAACCTCGTCACAGACCTAGGGTTAGGAACAATTAGATGGGGTAATACGATCTAGTACGATCTAGTCACACCTTGCTAGGTTCGAATCTCTACAGTACGTCGAGGTACTTACATCTACTCACACCGAAGTAGATACGACTAGGTGACTTAATAGCACATACATGACCCTGGAACGGCCTGCCTAGTCACACGTGCTTGATGTTCGAGTACCGCGAGCTTAAACACAGTGATTCGTCAACATTTTCCTGCATCACCCGTCACATGCGAGCTTCGTCGTCGTCGTACACCGCGTCCAAGACACCACGATCAGGGAGCCGACATTGCTAATGATCCTTTATGACTGACCTTGTCATTCATTCATAATCATGTGTGATCAGAAATATTCTAGTCACTCGAGATCACTCATGAATTATATGTCATATTTTCATTCACAAATTTTCACGGGTTTTCATAACCTATAATTTCTGAAAATCACTCATGATCATTAATGATCATGAGTGATCATGAGTGAAAACTTGTGAAAATTTGTGATCACAAATTTTCAGTCATGATCACGAGTGATCATAAATGATCATAAATGATTTTCAGAAATCACACCAAATTATGTGAAATATAGCCATTTTTGACCCATGTGGTCCCTCAAAGGGAACACTATTTTATTACTTCTAGTAGCCAAACCACAGTTCGGATTTGCCGCAGAAAGTGAAAATGCCGCGGTGACGATCGTCACACTTGGGATCTTATCTTATCTCACCAGGTGTGGTCCAATCGACGGCGAGACCTCTAGACACACCTCCCCGATCTCATTCGCCAGAACACAAGGACAACTTGAAAGCGAACTCCTTGGCCTGGCAACTGCGCTGTATAACCTTGGAACAACCGTCATAAACGACTCGACTAAAGGAAAACCAAAGCCTGGTCAGCCAGACAACGGTTTTGGGGGGAAGCCTGTCGGACAGAGAGTGAACGATGTCATTGGGAGTCTCATCACCGTCGAAGACTTGGCTGAGAGATTGCCTACCATGATTCCAATGCAAGTGCTTCAGTGAGTTGCAAGTTACTAATGTCCGCCATACAACTGACTACATACTCCACAGGAATGTTGACAATGCAAAAAATCCCATGAATCTAACCAGAGACAGGCTATAAAGAGCCGCTAGTGAAAATCAATTCATGAATGGGAAGATCCAAGCAATTGATGTGTGTCGCATCCGTGGTCCATAATTTCGCACTGTCGCAGGTACTGATACGGTTTGAGGCAGTTATATCGCAAGACCCTTGACAGCGCCATTGCTACGCACTTCCCAGAACTGGGCCCATATCTGACTGGCGATCAGAGCAGTCAAGATTTTGAAGGTCCCTCAAACGAAGTTGTGCTCGAAAGCGAAACACAATATCCACACTGGGTAAAAATCGAGCTGTAAGAATGACACGGAAACCAGAAGAGATGGTGGCACATGGAACACCGGGAAATTGGTGGAGGTATCCTAAGGGGGTCTAACTGACTTCCTGCTCCATTCACCGACAGAAACGTCACCGAGCATCGGTCGGTGCCGACAGCTCGAGGCCTATCTCCTGTGATAGACTCTCTGACGTTGTCCAGAGCTCCTTCCCTAACTCTGCATCCTCGGCCATCTTCGTCTTCTTCCCCATTTTGCCCATTGGCATTAGAAAGGCACCTTTGTAAATCGTAGCCTCCGTGCGCACTTTACTTGACGCCGCAGCAAATGTGACAGTGTACGCCCCTTGCGTTGGTGTGTAGAGCACCAGAGAGGTCAAATAAAGCGTGATTCTTGATGCGGGGTATTTCTTCACAGCAGAAATATTACCCTCTGCAAAGTCGATTAGTGTATGTATCTCCACAAATATCTCGAGCAGGTTCACCAGTGAACACCCCGCCAGGATGCAGTGTGAGACAGATAATCGGTACTTTGTCGACGTCTATCCGTCGTTGCAGCTCATCGGTCCACAAAATGACCGCAAGTTTTGATACACCTTTTGGTGGAGTTAAACTTTCAGGCCAGTTCGACTCGTTCATTAAGAAACCAAAACGAACCGTAACGTTTCATGGATGCAAGAAATTTCGCGTCATAACTGATATTCAGGTCTTCTTTCGACCGGAATCGCGCCCCTGCTGGCGCTAAAGCATGCGCGTGAGACGAGACCTAAAATTCCTCAGTACAACATTCGAACAGAAAATAAATGGCACAGCATACATTCACAATTCTTACATCGGTTCCTGGTTCGGCCGCTGTGCGGTATAAGCAAGGAAGCAGCGTTTGGGTGAAGACGAAGGGACTGAGGTAACTGTAGATCCGCTCTCAATTTTGTGTTGCAGCAATACGCCAGCGAATATTATATCTTACTTGACGACGATTGTTTCCTGAACGCCGATCGCATTCATACTATAGGGTGATGCTAGCCTTGTCATAGAAGTGAGCATTTCTTGCAACGTTGATCCACCGTACTGGCTATCCCTCACATAGCTGCATTATTGACTGCAACAATCTGATCAGGAATTGCCTGGCTGCAATTTCATATGACGTGAATGCTTACTCAAAATGTCCAGCCTCTTCTCCTTGCTCAAAAACACGTCTGCGGCAGCCTTAGTCGCCTTAGGATCGCTCAAGTCGAGCTTCAGCCACACAATTTCCCCGTTTCCAGGTCCAAGGCCCTCCGCTTCTAAACGCGCGATTGCACCTGTTGCCTTGCTCTCATTGCGCGCCGCCAAGTAGACTTTCGCGCCCTTTCGCGCAAGCTGCTGGACGGTTGCGAAACCAATGCCGGAGCTGCACCATTGGGAGTGTCGATCGTCATTATTTCAACATGTGAAAGTAGAGACTACTCACTTTCCACCCGTGACGATAACCACCCTGCCCTTCAGGTCCGGTAGATCAGCAATGGGGTCGAACGGCTTTGAAGATGACAGCCCCATCAAAGATTCTGGACGTCCAGTTGAGTTCAAGTTGCACGGCCCGCGTTGTGTGGGACCGCCGAAGTTTCGAATCAGGGCACCCGATCATTCCAAGTTCTTTCGACTAACACAAGATAAGCGAGTGGACTTGAAGATATTGAACGACCTGCCAAGGGACTGAGGCGACGTTCAATGTCGATGTCGATGAGCACAATCGTTGGAAAGTGGTTGCAGACTTTCAGTCACGGTCACCGTAATAGTCATCGCTTGGTCCGATCCGAGTCAATTATACCATAAGCCAAAGGAATCCCGAAAGAGCCATGGAATCAAAATTACACCAGTACCGAAAATTTGCTATTACATGTATCACAGTTCTATTATACCAAAGCACCGAGATACCGATAATCTCAGGGTATTATCGTTCATTAAACTGTGGTATCAATTAAAGTGGAATCGATTACTTTGTCCGTTCGTGTCCTCTCTATATCTTCGGTGAATGAGGAGAAGCACCATTCTACGGCGTCAGCTACGAAACCGAGGTTCCGTCAGCACACCGACGCACAGCGTTTGCATACACACTCACCGGCAAGATAGAAATCACAATGCTACCGTCGTAGAACATTCAAGGTTAGCATCATGACACACCTAATTTCGCATCGTACTGACCTCCGAATCTTCCACCTTCATAACCCTCAGCAACCGCACATCCTTCTCCCTCTTCTCCAGTCTTTCCAGGAGCGGGTCCGTCGCAACAAGGAAATCTCGTCCGCCATAATAGATAGCCAACGGCGGAAATGACTCATCAAACCATTTCGGCATGGAGTCGTCCATCGTACATTTACGCTCAGCAAATCCGCCTTTGCCGCACCACCTAGGAATTATATACGGTGTGAGATTTGAACACAACTGAGGTCGAAGGCTTTTACCAAAATATGCTTGCGGAGCTGAAGAGAATGTTAGAGAGAACAACACTAACTAGAATATAAAATTTACCTGACAGGTGTTGGGGTAAATCGAAATACTTTCGCCTTTCGTCGTTTGAGCCTTCACCGGCAGGTGAGTTAATGGGTCGGGAATATACTACTTGACTTACCAATTTGTATCCGTCCAAGAAAACAGGTATGCGAACATGGCGTATCCGATTAAAGCGAAAAACTTTGAGGGGACCATAGCGTATGAGTACCGCATGAGGGGTATAAAGTCTAGCACTCCTGCAACGTACTTAGTAATTGAAAATTGGCATCCATGTCGACACATACCAAACATAAATTTCCATCTGCTCCATCCCACTCGGCTTAAATGGTTAAACGGAAAACCATGTGTGAGAGGGCCAGCAAAGACCGCAGGCGCAAGGGCGATGAAACATGATAACCTGTCGCCGATGTCGGGACGCATACCCTGGCTGAGGGATAAGAATGCTAAGCCGTTACCCTGCGAGTGTCCGATAAATGCAATCTAACGTGAGGGAGAAGTTAGTAGAATTTCGTCGTCGAACGGTACAAGATGAGCAAACTTTGTCGTAACCGGTGACATCACAGACATATTCGATCATGGCGGGGAGATCATACATTGCGAGTTCACGAATCGTCCAGTCTGGTTAGATGTTAGTCCTGTTTCAACGGTCGTCGCCTGTGACGTTGACAATGCACTCACCCCAGAACCGCGGGTCACTGCGGCTAATATTCCTGTGTCCCATGTTGAAAATACCACGGGTGTTACCCAGAAATACTTGATATCCACTGTTCGAACAAAGTTATTTCCAACGAGTGCAGGAGATGAGGATAATGATCTAACCCATGTTCCGAGAGCCAAAACGCGAGCGAGCGTTCCTCGGATGTTACAAAAGCACCAGAGCATTGAAATAAACCTGAAGATAGATAATATGTTTGCGACACCGTCTAAATGATATATGGAATAACCAACCGTGTAAAATAAGCACAGGGTATCCTCCTTTTACGTTGTCTGATTTATGACGCGGATTGATTACCCGATGCATTCTTCAAGGTTGTTAACTAAGTAGTAAGAAATGCTCCAAAACGAACAATTCTCACCTTAAGTAAAAGCCATCCTCCGTTTCAACTTCTTCATCTGCAATATCAAAGCCGGCCTGTTGAGCGTAATAGCGAACGTCCTCTGAACACTTTTCTTTCTTCCATTTCTCGCAATCCTCCCAGGGAAGAAAATTAGCCTTCGGTTTGTCAACAGCGCGTCGTCTGGCAATTTGTATGGATATTTCGACAAGAACCGCCCAGAAAACCACGCCTATGAGTAATGTAGAAGCGATGACGAAAGACACGGATTGAGTGATGCATAATTTAACGCGATTGTAGAATGACGGGTTATAAAATTTGAAGTCTCCGTGTACTGGAGAAATAAAAGAGACTGGTCGCCCAGGTATTGGTCCCCCCCAGTGTCCGTCAGGTCCCTGTGGAGTCAAGGGAGGTCGAGGTGTTTGAGAGCGAGAAGATTGTGACGACGACGATCTAGACCTGCCATTCACAGCAGAAATAATCGTGGAGGGCATGCGTTCGGCCAAATTTTCAGTCTTGCGTGTGTAAGTCAAGTACCAGGCAGAGTCAGGTCATAGTGCGCAGAACCGCAGGTGTGCTAGAAGACAAGTGGCGTTACCAAGTAGCACCGAATTATGTAAGCACACAACCTCTTTGATGCACGTCACACTCCGCCTGCTATCTGAGCGCGTCCATAAGCCGCTCATTAATTTCTTGGGCAAACGAAAATGGCCAACGCGTGAGTTTTCGCGCAAATTTTGAGTTACTTCACTCACATTACCTCGAAATAATATTCCTAGAAGTTGAAGCGCCTCACCCCCATCCTGCTGGCTCGCAAGAGTACAAAAAGTCATTCGCAGACTTCGTGAAACGCTACGAATCGTCCGGTTCATCCAAAGCGTCTTCACCTGCTCCTTCACCCCCTCCAAGTACAAATCATACAGCTCAGTCTGGCGCATTCTCCGAGTTTTGGCAAGCACCCGAGCGATTGTGGAAGCGACGGTTCGATGACACCGAGATTGATGCTATTCTGGTGAGCTCTTGCAAGGATATCCACCGCGTATTGAATGGCTTACACGCTTCTGTAGAGTGGCGGGGCTTCACTTCGATGACTGCCTTTCAATTCGCCTTTCGAAATGACGGAATATACCTTGACAGATGACTGCATCACAGGACTTTTCTTTTGAGAGTTCAATAAAACATATCCCATTTGTACACCTAGTCCTTCTCCGCGAAAGCTAGCAAGTGCTTCTCAACCTCTGCTTCACTCATCACGCGCCACAACCCTTTGGTCTTCTCAGGCTCATCGTCTGCATCCGATACGATACCAATCTCAATCTCATTTGCCTTGAAATCTTGCGAATGGACTGTTGTCATTGCTTCTATTGCCATCTGACGGGACGAAATACAATGAGGAGCGGTACCGTTAAGCAGCGAGGAGACGCACCTCGATCACCTCATTCCGTGGTAATGACTTCCCTGCTAGGGCCGCGTCATCGGCACCAGCACCACCATTTAATTTCTTCCACTTTTTCTCGAGATGGTTCATAGCTTCTTGCTGCTTCTGCCCTGCCGCTGTAGCGTGGAATCCAACATAATAGCCCGCGGGATCGAGCTTATAGCACTGAGGTCCGATTTCTGGGTCGATGCCAATTAGGATCATTGCTGTCAATTTGTTTACTCTCAGATTGCGTATGGGACGAATGCAACGCAAAACGTACAGATGCCAAGAGGTCGCATTGCCGCTCGCTGTGTGTACACCTGGTTGATATTCGCCATTCGTCGCGCAAGCGATTCGGGATTAATCTCATAGCCATACTTGTAACGAAAATCACCGGCTTCTTGTCGTGCTCTGAATACTTGAGCTCGTGCATCGGCTACAAATGTTACCCGCAGTTAGACGCGGTTGGGACATTATACTGTGAACAAAGTGATCACCAATGAGTCCGGTCATAACACAACCTATTGAAGGCGTAATGGAGAACAAATGGGTGACCGTCGATGCATCAAGAAGCTTGTCCTGTATTAAAATAATAATTGAAATCACGATAGTTAGTCGCCGATCACAAATTGCAAGGATAACACTGCCAACGCACGGGAATCTTCTTTTGTGTCAGTACCACAGCGGTATCCTTCCCTCGCACCGACACAGCAGTATGCCCAGAGCCTGAGATCGCTTTAAATGCGTATTCTGGTTGAATGCAGCAAACGCGATGATCAGTGTCAATCCAACCCCACCCTTCGCAGGCAAGAACGCGTCACGCACCGACTTGGTACAGTCGACCTTCTGGAGAGAAGACGGTCAAATATCTGTGCAAAAGCGTATCCTTCACTTTCTCGAACCGATTTGCTTGAATTATAGACGCGCACCTATCATATGAAGTACGAGACATGTTGGTGAAAGACTGCTGGAGGGACGCGCAAGTGCTCGCGACGCCACAAAGAAGGGTACCATCCAAATAGGTGCAAATACAAAGATTTTGTATCCGCGTTCCGACTCTTATTTCCGTTACCTGACTCTGACCACTTGTACAACTTGTGCCGGCACGCAATAACGCGTGGTGATGAAGGAGGCTGTATCACATCAAGCCCCCAAAGTCATGTCAGCCTGGTTTTACCATCTTACCATGTTTCTGCAAAGTTAACTTAAGTCCACAGCAAGAAGATTCAGTTTAGTCTTCTGAATGCCCAGGATGTAGTCAAGCTCTCTGAGTTCCAAGTGACGCACCGCGACCTATACACACCAACAGAGCGAGTCCCGGCGAAAGGCGGAGTTCTTGATCGTCGATTGGTACGTTACTTCCATTCTCGAGTTGAGTCAATCGGCGTAATAATTTAATGTTGGCACAGGGCACGACAGAGAAGAACGCGTATTGCGAAACATGCGGATTGTCATCAGCAGATTGCGTTGGACACTACGCGTACATCAAACTTGCGCTGCCGGTTTTCCATATCGGATACTTCAAGCACACAATTGCTATTCTTCAACAAATATGCAAGGTATATTGGATCGTCGACGTATGTTGTGCCTTCTTAAAATTTGTACAGACATGTGCCCGTGTACTGCTCGAAGAACCCGACCGACGAGTCTACCTCAAACGATTTCGACGACCCAATCTGGAGAACATTCAACGGCAGTCACTCTGTAAGGCAGTGAACGCCATGGCTCGCAAAGTGGTCTACTGTCCTTATTGCTCTGCCATTAATGGAGCTGTGAAGAAAGGCGGAGCCCTCAAGATTATCCACGACAAGTTTAGAGCCAAGAAGACCGCGGATGAGATGGAGAAGTGGAAGCGGACGTTTGCCGCAGCTGTAGAGGCTCAAAAGGAGCTTGGAATTTACATCAATAAAGCCGTCATCGAAGACTTGAATCCGCTCAAGGTGCTCGATTTGTTCAAACGCATTTCTGATGAGGTGCGTGGTCGGCCACGCTGCTCGTTGTCACACAATGAATCAACCAAATAAGGACTGCGAACTGTTGGGTATGCGACCATCACATGGCAGACCTGAAGAGTACATCTGGCAATATCTATCTGTTCCTCCTGTTTGCATTCGTCCATCCGTTGCCCAAGACGGCGCTTCGAACGAAGACGACCTCACTGTGAAACTCACAGAGATAGTTTTTACAAGTGCCCTCATAAAACAAGGTCTCCTGAAAGGTTCTCCGACTCAGCAATTTATGGTGTGTTTTCTGCATCTGACTGTACTCTGATTTCACTCTGTCCGCAGGAACAATGGGAATTCCTTCAACTGAGTGTTGCCATCTACGTCAACTCCGAAACACCTGGTATTCCGTCGCAAATTGCGCAGAAACCAATACGAGGTTTCTGTCAGCGTTTGAAAGGCAAACAAGGCCGATTCCGAGGGAATCTTTCTGGCAAGCGCGTCGATTTCTCAGGCCGCACGGTCATTTCCCCCGATCCAAACCTCAGAATTGACGAAGTCGCCGTGCCGGAGCGTGTTGCAAAGATACTGACGTACCCAGACCGAGTGACGTCTCATAACATTGAAGCTCTTAGGCAAGCTGTGAGAAATGGCTGCGATGTACACCCCGGCGCAAACTACGTCACGGCTGGGTCAACGGGTTTTAAAAAGTTCTTGAAGTTTGGCAACCGAAACGCGATCGCCGATGGTCTCAGAATAGGTGACGTCGTAGAGAGACATATCATTGACGGCGACGTAGTTTTATTTAACCGTCAGCCTAGTTTACACAAAGTTTGTGTCCTTCCCACCATTACTTTAAGCATGCTAATTGTCTGTGCAGCTCTCTATTATGTGTCACCGTGTGAGTGGTTAGACAGCAATATCTGTGTTTGACCTGAGTAGTCGTCAGGTTAAAGTACGTCCATGGAGATCTTTCCGCCTTAATGAATGTGTCTGCGGGCCATACAATGCCGACTTCGACGGTGACGAAATGAATATGCGTGCGTCCCGATCAATCGATACCTTTGCAATTACCTACATTAGTCTCGCGCAGATGTTCCGCAGACCGAAGAAGCCCGAACAGAGGCTCTCGAACTCATGAACGTCAAGCTCAACTTAGTTACACCGCGTAATGGGGAGCCAGTGATCGCCGCTATCCAAGATTTCATCACCGCCTCTTATTTGCTCTCTCAGCGAGATCGGTTTTACGACCGTCGACAATTTGCGCAAATATGTTCATATTTCGCCGACGCGAATCTACAAATTGACCTCCCTCCACCGTCGATCCTCAAACCGCAACGGCTTTGGACGGGAAAACAAGTGTTCAACTGCCTCATGCGACCGAACAAAAACTCGAAGGTCCTTGTCAACGTAGAGTCCAAGTGCAATAAGGAAGAGAAACCGAACCCAATACATTATCCGCCAGGAATGGTACCGGCACCAGACATGTCTCCCAACGACACCTATCTCGTCATCGTGAACAGCGAGATCATGTGTGGTGTTATGGACAAAGCGACGATTGGAAGTGGGAAGAAAAAATCTATATTCGGCGTTATCATGAGGGATTATGGGTCGAACGAAGCTGCAGCAGCTATGAACAGAGTTGCAAAGCTCTGTGCTCGTTGGTTATGTGAGACATAACATTCCCAATCTTTCTGGTCAAGTCTGATACCTATGCTACAGCAAACTTCGGGTTTTCCATTGGTATCAACGATGTCATCCCCGGACCCCGGTTGTCTAAGAGCAAAGATGAACTTGTAGAAGCTGCTTACTCCACTTGTGTCGATCTCATTACGCAAGCTAAGAAAGGAAAGCTCGAAAACAAGCCCGGCTGTAACCAGGAGCAAACACTTGAGGCAATGATATCTGGTGTGTTGTCGAAAGTCCGTGACAAGGTTGGGAACATGTGCATGGAGGAGTTAAGCCGGCACAATGCCCCCTTCATAATGGCGTCATGTGGATCTAAAGGTAAAGCTCATTCAAAAAATTTCAGATTTTACGTTTGCTCAACTTCATTCAGGCTCTGTTATCAACGTCTGCCAAATGGTTGCCTGCGTTGGCCAACAGATTATTTCAGGTCATCGAGTACCGGATGGTTTCCAAGACCGTTCGTTGCCACATTTCCCGAAAAAATCCAAAGAACCTCCATCGAAAGGATTCGTTCGGAGCAGCTTTTACACTGGTCTTTCTGCTACAGAGTTCTTGTTCCATGCTATTTCTGGCCGAGAAGGTTTAGTCGATACTGCGGTAAAAACAGCCGAAACTGGCTACATGCAACGCCGTCTTATGAAAGCACTTGAGGATCTGACAACGCAATATGACCTGTCTGTCCGGAACTCTGTGGGAGGCGTGGTTCAGTTCCAGTATGGCGATGACGCGCTGGACCCTGGTTGCTTAGAAGGCGATGCTCAGCCAATCGAGTTCAATAGGTCATGGAGCCATGCTCTGGTATGCTACGCAGTTTGCAACTGACAACGTCAATACAGCTAATATTAAAATAGCACTCAAGCCCCCGGTCCGGCCGAGGCCTTCTTCCATTCGAGATTACGGAGCTCGTTGACCGGGAACTCATGAACAAAATGTCCACTAACGAATGCTCCGCGGCTTATATCCACTCAATTCGTGACTTCGTATCTCACAATGTGGTTATGAACATCGTTAATCATCGCAAGAGCCGCGGCATGTTCGATGCGCTATACCGCGAAGATGAATGGGACGAAGATACGGACTTATCTATGGGAGCGAGCAGTGAGTGGGAATAAATGTCATTTCGACTGTCCTTTTTGACAGACATAAATATAGCCGCGGACGTCGCCATTGTTGACAACAAGTCCAAAGTGACGGAACAGCAAATCCGGTCGTTTCTCGACATGTGCTGGGTCAAGTATGCGAAGGCAAAGATCGAACCGGGCTCGACAGTTGGCGCTGTAGGAGCTCAGTCGATCGGAGAGCCAGGAACACAGATGACACTGAAGACTTTCCATTTCGCCGGTGTCGCATCCATGAACATTACACTCGGTGTTCCGCGTATTAAGGAAATTATCAATGCTTCGAAATTAATTAGCACTCCGATCATTAGTTGCAAGTTAGTGAACAGCGGAAGTGAAGCAACTGCTCGCATTGTCAAAGGTCGCCTGGAGAAAACGCACTTGGGAGACGTATGCACATCCATTTCGCCTATTTATCTTACGCTTACTGCCATTTCAGATCGCATCGATTTTGGAAGAAGCATGGGCTCCGGAGTACACATACATTGGGATCATCGTTGATACTGAATGCATTCGAAAGTTGCAGGTTGGATATTTTGCTCTTGCAGTTCGTGTCCACGTATTGATCGACTTGTACAGCTTGAAATGACCATCGACGACATCAAATGGGCTATTGTCAATGCCAAAAAGCTAAAAGTTAAACAAGAAGTAGGTGCAGCATATTTGAAAATTGAGTCGCTTACTCAAATGCTCCTTATACAGTCTATCATTGTCATTCCCAGAAGAAATAGGATCAGAATCTACGTTGACGGCCCAGACAAGTATTACAGGCTGCGGGAATTAAAACGAGGGTTACCTGCTGTGGTTGTGAAGGTTCGTTGCAATGCTGTGCGATTTTTGCGACCAACCTCACACTTTCAACACAGGGTGTTCCATCTATTCATCGCGCCGTCATTAACATCAAGGATAAAGATGACGCGCGCGGGAAGAAAGGTGAGAAGGAAATGCTGGTCGAAGGCTATGGTCTGCAGAAAGTCATGATCACAGAAGGCGAGGGAGTCCACCATTTGATATGGCCTATCCTGACTCAAAGTGCAGGAGTGGTTGGCGAGCAAACGACGTCAAATCATGTCATCGAAACGGCCACCGTCCTGGGCATCGAGGCTGCGCGACAGACGATCATCAATGAAATCAAGTATATCATGAAGGAGCACGGCATGAGCATTGACCCTCGTCATGTCATGTTACTTGGCGATGTGATGACTTACAAGGTTGGCGATGCCCTATTATGAGCTTTATGTCTCAGTTAAGAAAATGACAGGGCGAAGTTCTGGGCATCACACGATTTGGAGTTGCCAAAATGAAGGATAGCGTTCTGATGCTGGCGTCCTTCGAGAAAACGACCGACCACCTTTTTGACGCCTCGGCATTCGGGAAGAGCGATAGTGTACTAGGCGTCTCGGAGAGCATAATCATGGGCAACCCCGCTGCGAATTGTGGTACATCAATGTGAGTTCTTCCATATGGTTGGTTTAGGACAATATTTACTATGTACCCAGGCCAGCCCTAATAACCCCACCACCCAACATCAGCAAGCCGCGAAAGCTCATATTTGAAGGTGCATTATGACATTGCAGAGGGACGAGTATCTTCCGATCTGTATTATTATTTTCATTTGTATTTTGCACCAGCTTAGGGATACTCGTATCGCGTACCCGGATCTGTTCAGGTGAAAAGGCAGACAAGTGCTCAGAACTTTACAGCGTCAAAAACGATGGCACACACGAAGATATTTGTGATGTGCATTTTGGTGCTGTCAGGGAAGCCAGTCACCCTTTACTGAAGATCGATGAATCAACTCAAGTATTTGTAAGCGAAGCTGCTCACAGGTACGACAAGGAACCTCAACGGAACCTTGAAATTCAAGGACACAGCTCAGACACAGCGTCGTCGGAAGACATGCAACATTTAGCAACCAGTCGGATCGCTTCCAAGTTAGCTGGCTGGTGAGTATGATTGGTGCGAAAGTTTTGACTGTGTTCCGCAAGTGTTCCGAGACATCTAATACGACACCCAATCCGAGGTTGTTGCTCGTCTCGCATTGCTTTCTTCACCACGACGCGCATATTGTTCGAATTCATCGAAACTCCTCCTCAGTCACAAGTGAGCACAGAATATGCCCTCTAATTTGCCTCGTATCTCACCCCGCGACTTGAGTGCCCTCATAGCTGGTGTTCGGGAGATAGCTGAAGATGGGAAGGCGATGTTTGCTCGACTAAACAACTCAGCGAAAATGTCGGGAAACATTGATGGTCCATTGGAGGAAGTGGTTGCTCAGCGATGCCGATTCGCTCTTGTGGGTCACGAATTTGGCGCTATGAGGACGAAAGGCTTTACCCAACTGGAAACACCCCCTCTTGAAAATGGAATGATGGACTGCGTCAATCGCGTCAAGAGGATTGTCATCGAAAGGACGCCTGGAACCAATAGGAATGAATACGCGGAGGTTTGTTTCTCATCATATACTGGTCTGTTTATTCCGCAAGCCAACAATTGTCCAGTTGCCAGGTCTTTTCCGCCGGATTCGGACACTACTGAGAGTTTTTTATGATTACACGATGTCGAGAACTGAGACACCCGATCTGAAGTATTGCGACTTCCCACAGGTGTTTGATGTAATATTTACTCTCCACCAAGTTGGACTCTATGCCCAGTTGGATCCGAGCCGTTTGCAAGCCATGATGGCGGAAGGTGGCACAGACATGGAAACTTTTCTGCTTAACGAACCTCTGGACGTGGGTCCGTGGATTCGTTACGCGCACCATGTCGAACAAGACGTAGAACAAGATCAAGAAGCAGATGGCGATGACTGGAGCAAAGCGAACGATGTGGGCAAGCTAGCTAATGAAGACGGAGCAGCTCACTCCCTAATCTGGCTCATCGGCGATTTAAATGTTGCTTTTTTACTTGGTCAACCAACCAACAATGACGAATCAAGATGGGCTGGCAAAGCAATGAAGCGACTTATAAAATGGTCAACTGATCCGTTCTACAAGAAGGTATTGGGAGATGGTCTGACAGATGCAATGCGACCAATTTACTGGAACGCAAGTCTTCTTGTCAAATTTTCACGAGCCGGTGGCATTGCAGCACTGTATGCTGACTGGGTATGTGTCTTTAGCAACACTAACACGTCATTCTTCCATAGTAACTGATGGACCTCAGGCAGATAGCTCCTACCCAGATCATTGCGAGGAGATACTAGGCACACTACCTGAGCCGTCTTGGGAGAATCAGACGAAGACATCACTAATGGCTGTCACAAGGGAGTTTCAGAACAAAATCACCCTCAGTAGATCGAGAGGACTCAATATTGTGGTACGTTTTTCATGCCGTCCATTATATCTGCCTCATTGGCCATCAGAAACATCCAGCTTTCTTGAATGCTTTACACAACATTCACAGCCGATATGGGTTAGCCCCATTTCAAAAAACTGCAAAATTAGAAACATGGAGAAGTCCAATCATCTTCCAGTTTCTTTCTCACCGCATCAAGAAGGATGGTTTGACTTTCAGGACAACTCAAGACTGGATTCCCCTTCTTGACGAGTTTGTTCATTTACCAAGTGCTATCATCCGACGTTACAAATGGCTTCACATGTCCATATCGTGTCGATGGAACTGCATCACATTCTACGGATGCGACAACAAATTTTGTTCTGAGTAGCATGCGCTACTGACTCTACGAGAAAAGAGAGTGAGAGGTGTACGTATCCCGGAAGTCGAGGAACGGCTGCGCATATGGGGGGCGAAGTCGAAAGTGTGCTCGAAATGTGAAGAGGCATCTCACTGCAGCTCAAAGTGTCAACAAGCTCACTGGGCTACTCGCAAATCCACTTGCGTACTGTCACGAGCCCGAAGAGCAAACCGATCATGACTCAATGAACACTCCCAGAACTGCATGCAATGTACATTAGTCTATGAATCCTGATAATGAATATCAAGAATAGTGCCTCCGTTTGTCGAATTCGAGAGTGAAAGTGACAAATGAAAACAATAATTTTGACATGTGACCAACATCCCGTGACATCGTCACACGTCGCTTTGGCTCATTTCCCGCCTTAACCTTCTTCATGTCTGTACTGGCAGCCAGCAAGAAAACGACATCCCGTGCGGCCATTTGTTGTCGCCACAGCATATGGAGGAACCGAAAATATGCCACTGAGTGTCTGGATGTTCTAAAACCATCTGTTTATGGCCAACCAGTTTTCGTATCGCATCCGCACCTTGGTCAGACAAATATCTTCGTGCTATGTCGAATCGTGATGTTCATGCAATAACTAGACAGTGAAGCGCAATGAATTAACTCCTGGGATACTGGCCGAAGAGTATGAAAGAAGGAGAGCACTGTTGATGCAACAATTACCAGAGCGAAGTATGGTGGTTTCCTTAGCCGGTCAAGTAAAATATTTGAGCGGAGGTGTGTCACGAAGCAAGGGCTGTGTATTCGGTTGAATTTGATTGTATTGCATTAGAGATATTGTGAGCGAATGCCCTAAATGATCGATTTGGCAAACTCAGTGCGACGATTTCTCTGGGCAGCTATAAATTCCGTCAGGCGTCCGATTTTTGGTATCTCACCGGTTTCGAAGAACCTGAATCCGCTATAATACTGGGCATGCTTCTTACTGAAGTCTTTCTTTCTCATCTCTGAAATCTCTGTGCAGAGAAAACGTCCGATTCCAAAGGATACCGTATGACAATGTTCTCTCAAGGTAAAGATGCTGCCAAAGAAAAATGGGAAGGGGCTAGGTATGTTAATGCAGCATCGTATTAATACCGGTGCTTAAAGGACGCTTTAAAGGGCGGATCTTAATCACCTAGGTTCAATATTCGGTGCCGATGACGCGAGACCCATCGAGCAATTCCCCAGTCATCTGAAGTCTATCAGCTCCGCCTATTCCAACATCTATTTGGACATTCCAAGTACATCCTCGAAACGAGGAAAGCCCAAATTTCTTCAAAAATATCTCACTCATATGTCGGGGCGGTCATCCGGGTCTGAAAGTATTCTTGACTCATTGGCAGACTCTAAACGACAATGTCTAGCACCTGAGATTGCCAAGCTACGAATTATTAAGAGCGAGGCTGAACAGCGTGTCATGCGTGCTGCAGCGGATATTAGCGCCAGAGCACATACAAAGGTGATTTTGTTAACCGCACCCATTATAGCGAAACTAACGATTACGTTTAGACAATGCGATTTACTCATCCAGGTCTGTCAGAAAGCGCCCTTGCTGCCCATTTCGAATACATCTGCGGGTTGTCCGGAGCCCAACGGATGGCATACGTGCCAGTCGTCGCATCAGGGTCAGCTCCAAAGTCTCAAACACTTTCCAGAGTATTTGATGGTCTTTTAATAGCCCCAACGCTCTAGTAATTCATTACACCTCTAATAACCATCTTGTCCGGGATGGGGAATTAGTTCTCATGGACGCCGGATGTGAATATAAGTACGTTCCTTGAATTGGTGCACTGTGTTGATGCTAAGAAGGCGCGCAGCGGGTATGCTTCCGACATCAGTAAGTTTTTAAAAACAAATCTCTAACATAAATTTTTCGTGCTGAAACATTGAAGCGCGAACATATCCTGTCAACGGTGTTTATTCACCACCACAACGCGACCTCTATGCCGCCGTTCTATCCGCGCAGAAGGCTTGCATGGCTCTTTGCACCCAGTCTAACGGACTCAGTCTGAATGATATTCACCGGCAATCATGCGAGCTCCTGCGACAAGAACTTAACCAGATCGGGTTTTCCTTATCGTCTGGAGAGGTGGAGCACATTCTTTATCCTCATTATCTTAGCCATCCAATCGGAATAGGTCAGTTCAGATTTTCTCTCTCTTTGAAATGTCGATTCAGTAATGAAATTTTCGTTTAGACTTACATGAGTCGACTTATTTCGACCGCAGCAATCGGTCTGTTTATTTAACTTTGGTACCCATATATGGCTTTCTAAATCATTCAGAAGATTGGTCGAAGGCATGGTAGTCACTATTGAACCTGGTTTGTCAACCGTCGTTCCGCAACCCTGTCCCCCCACTGACGTGACCACCGTAGGGATCTACGTACCACCAAGTTCGTCTTATCCGCACCATTTCCACAATATTGGCATTCGCATAGAGGTTCGTTGCACTATCGGCGAATGATGCCTATCCTCATATATATAATGACAGGATGAAGTCCTCGTTGGAAAAAATCACCCCACAATACTGAGTGTTAACGCTCCGAAAGAGGTATATCTACCCAAAGATGCTTCTTGGATGTGATTGACACCCTTTTTGCAGATTGTTGACGTTGAGGCGGCTTGTCAGGGATCACTCGGATTAGAACCGTACTAAATTATTGGTTTCACAGTACAGTCAGTCTCTTCTAATAGCTCGTCCCATCGCAATACAGACATCACTATCCGTCCACGGCCATAGGGACACCCTAGCAGGGAACCATAAAACTTAAATGGAACACAAGAGGATAACATACACGCAAGAAACTTACTTCAATTTCCGTTGACCTCACGACGGAAAGCATAAAACGTGCTTGGTCGACAACGGCGAAAGAAGCAAGAGTATGAAAATCACATTGAGTTCGATAACTTCGAGTATTTGACAACATAAAGATCATCAAGACGTAACATGGAAAAGTAACATATCCATTCGTTATTTATGGTTTGCCCGTATCGTGTATGACGAGCATATACCACGACAATTATTTCGCCTTCACGTCATACGAATCGTAAACGGGGGGAACATCACCACTTTCCCGTTCGCCTTCTGGGAAGGGCTGAGGGTCACCATCGGCGGTGTGCAACGCCTGAATGATCTTCTCCCTCGGCAACCATTTCTCCGCGGGGGTGAAGTACCAAGACAACACTCCGAAGATTGTAACTGCTCCAAAGATCACAGGAGCCTTTTCGCATTGCACCAAGTGAGCAATTAACATACGAACGGCCAAAGCACATGATGTCACTCACAAAGTTGAACGTTTGAGCGGTAACAGGAAAGAAAAATGGCGAAATCATGACCTATACAAGCCATCAGATATCGTTGGATCACGTCAAAAACAACTCCACTCACAGCAAACACAAGCCCGTTGAAAAGAACAGCAGAAAGATAGAACGGTTTCGCGAAACGTCCCAAACGAAAATGGGAAGACTGGAAGTGATTCGGGGTCATCGTGAGCCTCAGGAGGGCGATGAGTCCATAGGCGGCAATTGTTGGGACTCCTCCAGCAGAAATCAACGACGTGAACGCTACTTGGCTTGGCAGGATGGTACAGAGCAATGCTGCACCGAAGACGAACATCACGGTAACGGCATTCTTGGGTTGACCGTCAGATGTCACGCGACCGATCCACCAGGATAGCGGAAGGACCCCGTCTCGGGCAACGGCAAAAATGAGACGGGAAGCTGCCACGATGGCGATGCTTGTATTCTGCCAGAATACATGATTAGCACATTTATACTTAACGTGTAGTGTAGACATGTCCTAACCATGATTAATCCAATAACGGCAATAATAGTCATGAAGATGCTTCCTCCGCGACCGAGTGCCAGAGCATAAATTTGAACAAATGGTTGAGGTGCCCCAAGGGAGAAAAGGGTGTCGAGGTCCGGAGTGCAGAAGAGAAACAGAATCGCTGTGATAAACCCAAAGACACCCGTTGCGATTGCAGAGCTAAAAATTCCACGCGCGGCTACGACACTATGATGTCCCATGAGAGTTGTCTCGGTTTGAGGCGTGGGACGTCCATACCTGGCATTCTTTGTTTCCTCTGCGATGTGACCAGCAGCGTCAAACCCAGTCAAGGTTCCCGCCGTAAATAGGCTGATAACTTGCGATGTGGGTGTCACTCAAGAAAAAAGAAAAGCCCGAGACTCACAATGACAAAATCCAATTCCATCCAGGAGGGGCACCAGTTCCGTTGTCTTATTTAATTTCATAAACAACGTGCATCGGCATATCAACAATAGTTACCCACATGTCATCGTGAATACTTCCTTCGCAGTTCGAAATCCGTAAGTCCTCGAAACTCCAATAGGAAGCCAGATGAGGCAGAGGAAAAAGTCGAGCATCATTATAGCGATGGAAAATTTGAAGACTGCCGAATAAAGTCTGGGAGGAAGATAATTGATCGCAATCGACACGACCAAGAGACCTTCCGAAAGTGCCCAGATGAAAGCTCGCCACTTGATGTTGTCGTTACTTATACCTCCGGGGAAATCGATGTCCCATACAGCCAGTTGCGATACGATGTAGTTGGCCGTGGTCTACATGCTGATCAAAACAAGCTGAGTAAGACACTATCATTCACAAACCTGACAATTGCCTGCCGCAAACGTCATCCATGCGGTACAAGCCCACCAGGCAACAATAAACCCAAAAAATCTGGCATTCTTGGGCCCTGCGCTCTCTGCGGACCAAATGTAAATGGAACCACTCAAGGGAAGAGCAGAGCATATTTCCGCAAGAACGGCGGCAGTGATCCACATGAAGATTATAGTTATCACGTAGGACGACCTAAAAATTGTGAAATCAAGGAAATGGCGAAAAAGATGATCCTACCACAATGCGGCAGGTCCGCCAGCGAGAATTCCGAGAAAGAAAGCAGATCTGAAAATTTGGTTAGACCAACAGACCGCACCACACGACATTATTATACTCGCCTAACGCCACCAATGAAATTGAGGGAACAGAAACTGGCTGCAAAGCTTTCGATTTGGTGCCATGACCTGTGCAACGTCTGCGAATTTTATAATAAAGTTCAGTGCGGCATTAGAGGAACATGCAAGAAAATTTCCGACCTGCTTATAACCAAGATTTCGCTGGATAAACAAGAGTCAGTATTCTGGAGGGACCTTCCGAAGAAGGTTCAATCAGTTGAGCGACACTGGGGGCTTTCCCTACGCAGGTATGAGCGCTGATCAGGTTCAAGCGGTATGATCTCAATCCAGTGGGGTATGATCACTGTCGTTCTCGGGTGGTCACCATTGACCAACACACGAAAAAGTAGTGATCTCGCGCCATAGGATACCCGCAGCCATTCCAGTTCGCCAACTACAAAGTGACGTTACCGTTGACACTGCTTCAGCAAACCCAGTTCTGCTCAAGGTCCTCCCAAATCGCATATATCCACAATCACCAATTGAAGTTCATCTTGATCGATGGGCGACGCTGCTTCATGGTCAGACTTTGAAGAATCAGATCCAGATGCCATATTGCTCGTGGTGGTTGAGAGCAAGATACGAGGATAAGACTAGACTTTTTCGGTTCAAGATTTATGCTTAACTCTCACACCGGCAAAGTGCGGCCCGATGGTTTGGCGATAGGTGTTTGTTATAGAGGGGTGAGTTGCAGTGATGTATACAGACAACAAAATTACTACGAATGCAAGTGATGCCTCAAGGAATACCCAATTTCTATTTCATAGGTTGAGCAATGTCACGCAAGGATTATGACGCAACGTACCGTCTTCAAACCTTTCATGAGAAGCCACTCTTCTGTTGAAACGTCCGCTTTGAAAGTTGTCTGAACATATACGATGAGCCGAGTTAATCCTAAATGGCTCAAGAAATTTGAACATCCTACCTTCATCACGTCGATGCTCTGCCGTGTAATGTGGCTGAAAATTTCGTCCTTCTCGTCGAAATGCCGCCCAAACATCTTTGACGACTGATACACAGCGTGCTCAATCTTTACCGCGACACCTGCTCCAGCTTGTGATTTCTTGACAATCTGTAAAAAATTGAGCTACCAAATACAGTGGTGCAAGCATGACTCCCACCTCCATTGCTTTATGATTGATTTCCAAAGATGTGCTATAGTTGCGTGATCAGTAAAGCATCCGTTGCTGACGGACAAGCACACGTACATTTTGCCCAGATCAATAATCTCCTTTTTACCAGTTGCTGGATCGTCCTTCACTACGCACAGTGGAGTGCCGATTCGAAGCGACCCATCCAATATGTCAACTCCCAGAATGATTGGGTCTCGTTTGGCAAACGCTGCTATAGTCTTCAACCGACATGGCCAGACAGCCTGAGGAGCAGCATCCTTTCGTTTCGCCTCAGTAATTTCTGCGTTGTACGCCGTAAAGGCGTCGAATAGGTGATAAATAATGTCCGCTGCATGAAAATCATAGTAAACAAGGTTTGGTAAAACGATCGCCACAGTATACTGACCCTTGAACAGACGAATGCCAAGCTCCTCCGCTAGTTTCTCCGCTTCTCGGTCAACCGTGACATCAAAACATAGGATGCAAGCGAGTTCCTTTGCCTTCTCCAACATCCTCTCACATCGCCTGACGTCCTTCTTGTGCACAGGTCCAATATTGATACCAGAAACAGGGATTTTACTGGATTGAAGGAAATCGAGGAGTGCTTCCAAGGAACCGAGCGTACTAGCTTGAACACAGACACCAAGGCCGGACTTGTCGATGGAATTCAAGAGACTTGTCAAATCCGACATGACCTCGTCCCGGAGGTCGTCTTCGTCATCATCTGGTCCGACAACTAATAACCTTGATCCAGCGATCGCCTTCTCCAGGCCCGGTGCTGAAATCTTGACACCAAGAGCAGCCTTCACTTCCTTGTGATGGACGTAGGTAGACTACAGGCGTGCCATTAGCGACTTCAATGGACCGCATCAAGATTCTCACTCGCCTTGATTCGGAGCTCACGAAGAGGTTGTGGTGTCAATAGTGCTCGAACTTGGGTGACAATGGGACCGTCCAAACCGCATATAACAATCTTATCACCTTCGCGCAAGTAACCATTCGACAGCACAACGTCAATGGTGGTTCCCAACCCTTCGATGACCTTCACTTCAAGGACAGTGCACTCCAGTTCCGACAGGTACATCAGTCGATCGCTCATGCGCTGTTGAGTGAGGTTGACCAGAAGCATGATCATGTCAGGTACACCTTCTCCTGTGATCGCCGATGTAGGTACGAGGGATACATTCCGAGCGAAATTCTTGTTATCATAGTAAAGGACTGCATTTAGTCCTTGTTCGGCGAACGCGAGAATCGTTTTCTGGACTCGATCGTCAAACTCCCTTTTCACCGCCGGCTTTTGCTTCGCTAACGACTCTTGGAATGCGCCGTCGGGAGTAGCTTCCCAGCCATACATACGATCGATCTGGGGAGTAGTCAAGCACCATCATGAACTGGTAAGACACATCAACAAACCTTGTTGAGTGCTACGATAAATGGAGTCTTCCGGTCTCGTAGTAGTCGTAGGGACTCCAATGTTTGAGGCTCTAATCCGTGCTGCAAAGCGCGTTGTGGATGTGCACATTACGAAAGTGAAAAATGCCGTACCATAATATCAACAACCAGAATGGCGATGTTGCACAGGGAGGACCCTCTTGTCCGTAAGTTCGTGAAAGACTCGTGGCCAGGTGTGTCGATGACAAGGAGACCGGGAATTTTGTACTCTTGGAGGCCATCCTGACGTAGATCGTCAACGAAAAACGCGTTGGACAGCTCAAATTCAATAAATTTACCGTATTCAGGACAGCAGTTTTCTTTTGGATCGCATCGACAGGGAAGTATGTGGCACCGATCTGTTGTGTGATTCCGCCTGCTTCACCTTCTTGAACGTTCGTTTGCCGAATCTGTCGAGAAGGGAAAATCAGTAGGTGACAAAATCACCTGACGTTAATGACGAATACACACCTTGTCCAAAAGTTTCGTCTTGCCCGTATCGACGTGTCCCAAAATACAGCAAATCGGACTACGCAGATTATCCTTGCTCCGCTGGGCCATTGCCTCTTCATGAGCATTCGCCTTTCTGGCCGCTGCTTCCGCTTTCTTTTGCAAAGCCAGTTTCTGCGCTGGCGTCATCTCTTCTTCTGAACTGGAATCCTCCTCGGAATCCTCCTCTTCAGAAGAATCCTCTTCGGATGACTCGTCTTCCGATTCTGACTCGTCCTTTTTAGGCGCCGGCTTGTTGGACGGTGCCGCTGGAGTGGCTGCAGGTTTCGTTGCACTGGTTGTAGGTTTCGCAGGAGTGGTTGCCGTGGCTTTCGCGGTAGGGGCTGTAGTTGAAGGCTGTTTCGCAGATCGGGCGGGCGGTTTTGAATTGCTCGCTGCGACGATCATGTGTCAGATATTTGGGAGAATAAATAGCGGCTGCTAAACATGTACCTTGAGGTTGACCGTCCTCGTCACTGCTGGCATCCCACTCATCTTTGGGACTGTCTGCTGACGGTGCATCTTTAGTCTCGCCTTGGTCGCTATCGGCGTCCCACTCGTCGACCTCTTCATTCGTCGGGGTTGCCTTAACTTCGGCTTGCTCAACCCGCTGAGGAGGTGGAGTCTGGGGTTTCTCTTCGGGAGCCGGAGATGCCTCTTTTGATGCATCTTTCGGCGCACCTCCAGGTGCCTTCTTCTTGCGACTACTGTAGACAACTTTTCGTTGTGGCGCGCCTCCATTCCCTTGCTGCTGCAGACCTTCGATTTGAACACCAGATGCCAGCAATGCTTGCTTTCGTATTTCGGCAGCTGCTCGCTCCTCTTTCTGTTTCTTCGTCAATAAACGGCCCTCCTTCTTAGCCAGTTCACGCTTCGCCTAAATGTCGTAGAAGTCACCACGAAAATATATGAGTGGAAGGAATCAATAAACGAATCAACTGACTGACCTTCTCTTTCTCCTTCTTGCGAGCTTTCTCCTCTTCTTTCTTACGAGCCTCTTCTTCGGCCAGTCGTTCCTCTTCCTCAATCCTCTTCCGCTCCTCTTCCTCCTGCCGCCGAGCCTCCTCTTCTAGTCGCTTCTTCTCCTCCATCAATGCTTTCAGCGCACCTAGACCACCAGGTCCCTTCTTCTTCCCAGAAGCAGCCGGTGCGGGAGCAGGCTCCTCGTCTTTCTTCCCTTTCTTCTTTTTCTTCTTCTTGTCTGATTTTCCACCTTCAGCGGCTCCGCCATCATCCTCGTCATCTTCGTCTTTCGCAGGTGCAGGTGCTGCCGGTGTTGAGGATGCAGGAGCTGCTGGCGCGGGTGAGTCTTCCGTTTCCCCAGTGGCGACTTTCTTCGCAGCTGCCTGGGCTTTCTTTTTAGCCTAGAAAAGGTATTAGACGAGGTATTTGCATAAATTACGCGGGCTACCTTTTCCCGCTCCTTCTTCAGCTTTTCCTTTTCTTTCTTCGATAGTACCTTGGTGCCTGCGTCTTCTGGCTCATCCTCCTCATCCTGGTCATTCGTTTCTTCCGTCTTCGTCGCAGGTTCGGTTGTTTGTGGCGGTTCATCCTTCTGAATATCGGCTACCACACAGTGGTCAGCTTTAAATTTCTGCGGAACTGTTATGGAAGGCATACCAGGCGGTTCTGGCTCCTCGTCCTCGTTGACCTTGCCTTTACCCTTCTTACCCTTCGTCTTCTTTCCTTTCTCCTTCACGGGTCCCCATTCTTCGTCCGCCAGATCATCTGCAGTCACCTCAACAGGCTTTTTCGCAGCACTTTCGTCTCCCTTTCCGTCAGCACCCGCACCGTCCACTCCGGACCCTTCAACCAATTTATTCTCAATGTCATCTTCGTGCGTCTTGCCTTTCTTCCCTTTCTTCTTCTTATCCTTCCCCTTAACAGGACCCCACTCTTCGTCAGCTAGATCGTCCGCCGTTACTTCGACTGGTTTCTTGGACGCAGAGATGTCCCCCTTCGCAGCAGCGGCTTCCGTATCCGAGCCTTCACCAGGACGAGGTCCATCCGCGAAAGACACCGACTGAGGTTCCTCATCGAATCCTTTCTTGCCTTTCTTCTTATCCTTCTTCTTGCTATTTGCCTTCAATGTCGCCTTATCACGAATAAAAGTGTCTAGTAAATTGAAATCAATTTAACAATATATTTCGTACCATCAGACCGCCAAAGTCCTCGTCCTGAGCATCATCGGCAGGGATGTCTAGTGAAGCAAATCCCGAGAAACCTCCTTTCGTGCTTGAACCGTAGTCATTATCGTTGATTTCAGGCTCTGGAATTTTGGCTGGTATTGATTCGCCAGCTTTCGCCCTGCAATTTTGTTTTGAGACTCTGGCAGAATCGGGACCAATGTAAGACCCACCAGTACTCGTCGTCGTCGTCACCTTTCTTCGCCTTTTTCCCTTTGCCTTTAGGCGGCATGATGTTAGTGGGACTGAGTCAGTTCAAAAGATCGAGTTGCAAGCAAAGGGTTCAGATGTGATCGCACCTTCCAAATGCGGACGACCACTTCGCCGCTTACCACAACCTTCAAATTCAAAAATTCTCGAGAACTGGGGTGACAATGGGCTTATTGACTATTATTCGCAAGAACCGGCAAAAGGAAAAGGAAATGCGGATTCTCTTTCTGTGGGCGGACACTCTTTCACTCTGAATCCTGTACCGACCGATGGATGAGGTCTGTTGGGCAGTGGCCTGGATAATGCAGGGAAGACCACCATTCTGAAGAAACTCAATGGCGAAGATATCATGTCAGTCAGTCCTACGTTGGGATTCAATATCAAGACGTTCGTGCATGGCCGGTGTGTAGTAGTGAATTGTATTCGCCTGTTGCTTGTCTGACTTTGCCCAACAGTTATACGTTGAACATATGTACGCTCACATTGGCCATGTTTTGTTGCTGAAATACCGACCCACCGACTCAGGGGACGTCGGAGGTCAACGTACGCTCAGACCGTATTGGAGGAATTATTTCGAACAAACAGATGCAATCGTCTGGGTTGTCGACTCTGGAGACCGACTACGAATGCAAGATTGTAAAGAAGAGCTCCACAAATTACTTCAAGAAGACGTGAGCACGCAAATGCGAATCTCAAAGAATTTGTTATAAACTCAACGTGCAGCGATTAACTGGTGCATCACTATTGGTGTTCGCAAACAAGCAAGATATTAACGGATCGATGACTGATGCTGAAATCCGTGACGTGAGTCGGTGAACTTATGTCTTCTACGAAATAGTCTCGACATAGGACGGTCCTTCAGGCTCTTGACCTTCCAAACATCAAGTCGCACAACTGGAAAATATGGCCTTGTAGTGCTGTCACAGGTAAGAACCTGGTCACTGGTCTGGATTGGGTTGTAGGGGACATCGCTCGGCGATTATATTATAGTGCAACAATGATACCATCGTCTGTCGCCGGCGATGTCGTCGCAACCTCATAACTACTGCGAGCGCACAGATTGCGTTGTATTACCAGTCCGCGCGGTCCCCAGTTCATAGATGGAAATAGTGTGACCCTGGCCCTTTACATCTTCATATGAGAGCGTAGTAATAGCAATATAAATGACAGCAAAATATAGTTCAAATACCCAAACCTTCTTATCAATGATCGAATCCATCCATCCCGAACCAGCCCGGTATCCTCTCCCACACTTCTTGCCTCGCACGATCGACGCAACGCACGAAGTCGAGCCTGCACGCGGCACAGATGTTCAACGAGCACAACCTCACACCGTCAGAGAAGTCTTCCCTCGAAAGCATCTCCGCCGCCTGTGTGAGCGTGTAAAGTGGATCCCCGTCCCTCCCACACGCGATACCGCCAACACTCCGAAGCGTATTGAGCATGATGAAATAGAACGACTCTTGACAAACTCGTCCGCCTTCACGGTGTTTGTTATGGCAATCCGGAGAAATTTCGCGCTCTGTGAGCTCTTCGAGGATGAATTGCGCAACGGCGCGTTGTGCAGCTTCACGACCAATGAGGACTCGGTAGAGATCTTCGGTCGACAGTAGGACTTGGTTGAACACAAGTTGTCCCTCGAACTCCTCGACATGCGTGAGTTCGCCTGATACGACTTTGGATGGGCCGTAGCGGCAGAGGTCGTACATGGCAGAGGGAATAAGATGTCTCAGTCCCATTTCTTTGGCGAATTTGATGAGGACGATTGGGTGGGGAAGGTGGTCACGAGGGTTGTAACGCCCCTTCTCGTCTGTAGCTTCTCGTTCTCGCATGTCCCAGCCGGAGAGGGTTGAAGGCCAGTCCGTTTGTAAGCGAGACATGCAAAGTTGGCGGAGACTTTCGATGAAATACTTCGTCGACAGACGCAGGATGGCGGTGAAAGCATGGAAATCCTCCTTCTGTGTCCGTTTGAAGTAACTACAAATCAATTGTCAGTCACCGCATGAACCCAGAGAAACATAATAATGCCATACAGCCCATCATACAACGCTCTAAGCAAGTACATAACGTCCAGAGGTGAGTCGTACAGTTCGACAACATTGCAGCCGTCGATAAGGGTCACATCCGCCGGCTGAGGGATACTCAGTATGTCGCGAAAGACTTCGGACTGCCTAGCCAGAACGCCTCGGTGCACCTTGAAGTGGATGCCATCTGCGACGAGTACGAGGTTGCCATCAGAGAACCAGAAGTCAGCCAGACCTTCAATGGGAGTTGTCGGCCGAGTGATGTGTGGTGAAGGAGTGTGGGATGGAGGAACCTTGGATTTGCGCATGGTGTCTCCTCCTTGAGTCTAGAAACGAGTGACAAGCCTAGTTGGCGGTAGGTAGGAGGGATATATAGACCAGTCAGCCAGCCACAGACGACTTTCGAGTTTCGGGTGCGTGCCAGCCCAAGAATCATCCACATCGGATCACGGCTGACATTGGTACAAACGCTCATCCTAGTCCTGAGATGCACCCAAAACATTTTTGCATGTCAAGCATAGACAGGAAACTATCAGTATGTAGTTTCGTCAGTTAATAGTCGTTTGTGCTGAGAGAAAGGTTGAGGCCGGTTTCGTGTGTTTGCCCCTAGGGTCTCAGCCAAACACGGGCTACCACACGCAGTGACGCAGATGCTAAGTCTTCACTTATCGACCACTTATCTTTACCTCCGCGCGACAGACGAGCTTATCGAGAGGCTGTCACATCAAGGACTCTGTCAGAACGTTCTTAGTACTACCAGCAGCGGTCTGACACAAGTCCTAATCTGTGGCGAAAATTATTGTAATGGCGGAGGTTACAGCAATTTCCGTTCCATTTCTCCAAGGCGTGACTCGTGCTGCGCTGTTACCAGTCCCTGCGATTTTCGGCAGGGAGGCTAATGTTATCGTTGCATTTCCAGGCACTGGCGACACGATCTGAACGTGCGGATTCTAAATTTTCTAATACAGTGTCGCTCAAAAATGCTCATCGGAGTCGCATCGTAATGCACCTTACAAAACAATCCTTCGGAAAGCCTCCGTTAAATATTCCCATCCCTCTCTGGTCGCTGGAGCGTCAGCGTCTGACCATGTAGAGGGATTACCAATCGCTTCGGGCCCCGAAGGCGCTTAATCAGGCTGCAAATGTCCCGAAAGGGTGTGACGCGACGACGGATTTACCCTTTGTCAATCGACTATAAAATGCACCTCAATTCATGAGTATTTTGGCCACGTAAAATTTACAGTTGTCTAGCTGCACAATGGGATCTCTGTTCTCATCTTCACCGAGGCCGCTTTTTGATGCCAATACCGAATTGCCAGACTTGAAGGGGAAAGTTGCGATCGTTACTGGGGGGAAGTAAGTGTTGTCAATTTGATTATTCCCCGCTGGAGATTTTACTGTGTTGTTATACAGCTCTGGGGTTGGTTTTGCCACTGTCCAGCTGCTGGCGCGGGCCGGCGCGAAAGTGTATCTCGCGGCAAGAAATGAGAGCCGGGCAACGGGTGCACTCTTCCGACTCGACGCGGAAGGCCGTGGGCCCGGAAACGGCGACGTCGTGTGGTTGAAGCTTGATTTGAGTGACCCAAGGGCTGCAAAGCAATCTGCGGAGGTGTTTCTGCAGAAAGAGCAAAGGCTGGACATTTTAAGTCAGGATATATGTTCATTTTCTTTCGAGTTCGTTTCTAACGGTTGCGCATATAGTCAACAATGCTGCTATGTGAGATAACCCACTCACCTGCTGAGACGCCGGAATAAATTTTAGGGACCGTAGCATGTCTTCTCCATTCCAGATGAATGCAGTTGGCATTCAAGAGACCATGGTCGTGAAGTACGTGTATGAATTCTACCGCGGGTGCCGTGCTAACTGAATGATTAGCCATTTCAGCCCTTTCATATTTACTCGAACCCTCCTTCCGTTGCTTAAATCAACGGCCGAGGCCGGATCTGACGTTCGCATAATTGCTGTAGGTCCACATCACCTTTCCCCCAAGTGTGTTGTTCCATGGCGAAATTTTGCAGGTTACATCCTCTACGATTACCATGGTCCCACGCGATGCGCACTTTCGTACCAGGGAGGACTGGAACGTCAAGTACGAGGGACAGGTTTTTGACGGGCTAAAGCGTTACGGTGCGCCGTCCATCTCCACTTCACTTGGAAATTTCTTAATCCCTGATTGCAGCGAAATCAAAGTTGGCAAGCGTCCTATGGATTAATGAACTTCAGCGGCGCCTGAACGCGGATGGCTCACCAATCACCTGCGTATCTGTGGACCCTGGTGCTATAGACACTGGTAGGATCTAGTCAATTCGTCCCTGGCCCTGGTTTGACCGGGATCTGCAGAAGGTAGCCGCGCTGTCAAAAGTCGATCATTGGTCCTCAGAATCATTTTGAACTTGTTACAGTTTCTACGCGCCGTTGCCAGTCCACCAGAGTCAGCACGTGGCGTTGTTCTTGCTGCTGTGTCGCCGGCTCTACAGAACGATCCTTCAGCCTACAAAGCAGCACTATTCAAGCCGATTGGGAAGGTTGTCCCAAAGCCCGGATTGGCGGCAAATGAGGAACTTGGAAAGGAGATGTGGGACTCCACCGAAGCATTGCTGAGAGAAATGGGTGTTTAATAATAATAAAATCCCTTTCACCCTTTCATCACTTTGCAAACGCCACGTCACCTAAAAAGGAAGGTCGACCAAAATTGTGCTAAAATTAATCACATGACTCTTGACACGCTCTGTAGATCTGCCATCAAGAGGGGTCCGTTTCCCTAATCCATGACACGAACCCCCCCCTAAGTAAACTAGGACCCCGAAGACAGGTTACCCACCCTACCCTACTTTTCGCCGCCCAACGCACTCAAGGCAGAAAATTTGAAATTCTCCTTTCCCCGCTTTTACTTGACATCCAGGATGCATTTGGTGTATAATATGGCTGTGTGAATGAATTTTTGCTTCCAGTGGCCTGTGGCCATTGCAACAGCATTTCGGCGATGTTGCTGTCGGCATTCAGGTGGCTTCCGGTCAATCGGGTACCGCCGGTTGAGTGATGACACACCTCTCTGCTGACGAACAATGCTCGATTTGGATGCTCGTCTCCTGCACATTTGTCTTCATGCACAACCCAGCATCCGTGAGGTCTGTTTTGGCTATGCAGAAAGGTCTGGAATAGGTTTCTAATGACGATACACCTTACTTTATAGACTACTCCCCGGGTCGTTGTCGAGCCTGCACCCAAGCCGTGAGGAGGATACCCTAAGTGAGATTTTGTCCTCCGGACACCGGTTGGTCAGCTTCTCACGGGGGGGTTCGTGTCAGCGATTAGAGTTACGGACCCCTCTTGTCTGCCATGTCCCTTTGCTTTGAACCACCACCATGTCCTCTGAGTCGACATGGGAGAAATACTCAAAGTCAGGACTCAACATTGCATCAGTTGCGACCTCAGTGGGCTTCTCTGCAGCAAGAATGGGGATGAAACTCGGTGTGAGCGCTGTGTAGTAACTGGAAGTCAATTTTGAACTAATATTTGCGCAGTTTGGCGCAGCACGAGGCATAACGTCAACCACATTCAGTGTTGCGGGTGTTACGGTTGACTATGCACTCTTTGGCACGAATGTCGGAACGGGACTAGTTCTAGGAGGTGCCGTCGCCACTGCCATTACACTTGTTGAGCAGCTCGCACTCGCTCCAATCCTGATTGGTGAAACTGTAACTTCCACCTCGCTCGTCGCGGCGCGCAGCTCTCTGGATGCCCTCGGTTCAATCTTTCCTGGTAGCGATGAAGCATCATTCTCACTGGCATCGTTCGTCGCGCTCGTGCGTCGAGAATGGAATGAACCCGTTCTTGGAGAACATTTACCCCCAGAACGCTACTCCGTCAGCGAAGTTGCACGAGCGCTCGTAGCTTGGGCGGCATTGCAAGGTGTTACACGCGAATGGCAGGAGCGGAAGTGGTTATCTGCGCTTCGGGAGATTCATGTAGACGAAATGCAGGACGGCGGTGCTTCACGGGAGAGAGAGCTTAATGAGCAGACTTTACATGTTACAGAGGACGCGATCTTACCCGAACAAGGCGGACACATGCTGACCGCTGACATTGGAGATGCTCCCGTTGCGTCCGCGGCATCTGATCCGTCACCTTCTCGCCGCCTTTCGTATCGCCGCTCACCCAACGAACAACTTAAATCTACATTGCGTCGCCTGTCTAAAATGTGTCTAGCAGGGTATGGTGGTCCCGGACTCATCTTTTTCGGAGTATCTTTTACCCCAACGCAATCCGCTTCTGCTCCCCCATCACCGTCTGGCAACGCCTTCGGTGTCGAGGAAACAGCAACGCTCGCAGAAGCAATTAATGCAGCAGAAGATGAAGCCTCTGCGACCGCTTCCCGCCCTGCATCCACCCCGCCATCTCCACCCAAGCGGAAGTATTCATGGTGGAACGTGTTAATGGGTAAACATGACCAAGATATCTTCGAAGGTTATGCGTTCACTCCCACCTCACCGAATGCCAAACCTCCAACGGCTGTTGTGGGGAATGAGGGAAACTTACCCAGGTATTGGGTTCTGACTGATCATGGGCGGAGGCAGATTGTGCTTGTGTTTAGAGGGACGATGTCGTTGAACGAGCTGGCTGTCGACCTTACATGCGAACCGGCGTCATTTCGGCCTGCATGCTCGTCGTCATCGTCGCGGGATATGACGCGGGAAGACGATGGAGAAGTAGATGGAGGGAAGGGGGAGACGGAGGTGGAATATGATGTCCATGGTGGGATGCTGCTCATGGCACGCGCGATGGGTGAGAAAGGCAAACCCGTACATGGTGCTGTCCGCGATGCACTCAAGCGGAATAAGGGATATGGTCAGCACATCTCTATGAAATTTATTTGCGTGAATGCTCATTTTGACAGAGTTGGTCCTATGTGGACATAGCTTTGGGGCAGGGGTGGCCGCATTGCTGGCTTTGGTGAGTACAATGTTTTTGATCAGTAAACACACTGACCAGAAAAGTCAATTAGACTTGGGCCGATCCCAAGACATGCCTCACCGTTCGCTCCAGTGGTCTTCCTTCCGGGCGTCGCGTATCGGCATACTGCTTCGCACCACCGTACGCACTTTCCTCGATCCCTGCACTGTATCGAACGTCTCCGATCTTTATCCATGCAGATGTCTGACATCCGCGGCACTGGCGTCGCATTCCTCCAAACTCATCACCTCATTCGTACACTCGCACGACGTCGTTGCGCGTCTTTCATTGGGCTCCGTGCGAGATATGACTCGGGCGTCCCTGTGGTTGTGCAATGCCCAACAGAGGGGTGAAGGCGATGGGTACGGTGGTGTAACGAAGCGAGCGTTGAAATGGAATGCGGGGTATGGGGCAGGTGATGATCCAGATTGGGTGTGTGACAACTTCCGTCCTTCCTGTTCTTTCGTTATTTTAATAGTACGCTGACACGCTTTAACAGTTCCTTTCCATCCGCAAGACGCTAGAAGCGAACATGCACATGGCGCATCTGTTTCCACCTGGACGCGTTCTGTGGGCTATTCGCGACGGTGACCTTCAACCTGCTCATCGTTTAAATGGTCCCTTACCAGCCGCCGATGGTGGAAGCCCTACGGGTTTCAAACATGCGGAAGGCAAAGTGAGGTTGTTCGAGGTGTTGGATGTAGAGGAAGTGTTTGGTCAGATTACTTTTGCACGGGATATGTTAAGGTGTGGATCCTCCTCGTCATTACTCGCGGGTTTACTGATTCACGCCTCCTTATCCAGTGCACATCTTCCAGATCAGTATGATCGTGTTTTGCATGAGTTGTTGTAACAGATGTGCTATATTGTGGTGTATGGTTACCACTTCATGATTCTTTGTAGACTAATCAATACTGTAGACATCCAGCTCAGAATCACTTATTGTATTGTTCCAAAAAGTCCATGCACTTTGCTATGAACCCGACGCAAACCTGATGGACGATCAAAGCACTTGTCGCGCAGGAACAGAGGTCCTACACACTATCAAATTCGCTTCGCCATGAATTCGACAAATGCAGGACTGCATATCTATCTCCGAAAACGACAATTGTCGCAATACGTCGAATCCTACTACTAATGGAATAACTTAAATGGTGATGAGATCCACACGTCGTCGAGAAGGGAAGTCCCTGAGATGGAGAGGAGCAACGCGAAGGAACGGCGTCATGAGGACTCGATCCGTTCCAAAGAGAATGGATAGAGGCATGCTGATTCTACCATCAAACATCCTAGTGGTGAGTCTTCTTCGCCTTGTCTACATGCGCACGAAGTTTCTTCTGCTTATCCCGCAACGACGCTTTCTTCTTTCCACGCACCCCGCTGCTGGCCATAATCATCATAATAGGCTTGTTCCTCAACTTCTCTCGATTTGTTGAACTGCTCGGCACGTCCTTCTTTTTCTTGCCCTTATTCGATCCAAAACGCTCCCGTCCCTCTCGTCCGGTTTGAATCGATGCAACACGCTCCGAGTAGCTAGCCTTCAGTTTCTTCCTCGGACCTAAGATGTCTTGCTCAGAAACAAATAAGTTTTCTGCATTGGCTTCCACCGGGGTCGAGCTCTTCGTTGCTTCGAGAAGTGCTAGCTTCCGTTTTGTGCTGGGTCCCGCCCCACTCTCAACGGCTTTTCGGGCGGCTTTGATGCGGAGGTCGTGCAGCAACGCGAAATCGGCAGGCGTTAGTATCTGAAAGATTGGCGTCAGGATGCACATGACCACTATGAATTGAAGCCATACCTTGCTTGTTGCCAAAGTAGACTCCACCGGCTGGACTGTCGATGCTGACGTCGTTGATGCGTCTTGCTTTTTATGCGAGGACCCCTCGTCTTCACTGTCACTCATCATAACGTCCTCAACTCCATCTGAGTCAACGTCGATCCATCCATCCTCCGACGAGCTGCCCGATTCTGCAGAATCAACCTCCCATTCATCCCAATCGTCGCCATTGTCCGCTTCGTCACGATTCGGCATGGACTCGAGGTCACGAAGGTGCTCTTCAAGTAACTGACGTGTACAAATCACTTTAGTGAACACCCATTGTGGGCTAGAATGTGAAACTTACAGGCAATCCATCAATATTGTCCGCAGGGTCGACAGGTTGCCCATAGGGGCGTAAGTGTGTTTCGTCCGAGCGCATACTCGATTCCTTGCCCTAATATGGTTCGCCCAATGTCAAGCACGGATTGATGGGGGGTGAGGGAACGGTACTCACGCGCTCCCGCCTCTTCAACATCGACGGATTCACCTCTCTGTAAAAGTGCAAGAGACTTCTGGCTGCACTGACAACACTTTTCTCCCTACTCTTCCGATACTCCACCAAATCGCCAAGAAGATCTTCCTCTATGCACCACGGCTGTCGTTTGCATACCTCCCGAATCGCGTTTAACCCTGCCGTGATGACTTCACCGCCGACACCAGGATGGATGAATTCCTGCGCAATTTTCCGAACAACAGGCGTGAGGACATCAGGTGGTGTGAGATCGTGGACCGATTGTGCAAGCGCGCTGAGTATGGCGGGAATACGCAACTGGTGATAGGTGACATATCTGACGATGTACGTGTAAAAGCTAAGAATGCAAAGTTTGTGGGCACTCATGATTCTGCTCAGAAGCTGCAAAACCAGTATTTTGTGGTCCAGGGTGAAGCGGCTGTCGTATTTTTTGAGGCTGTCGTACAGCTTCTCTCCGAAAGTCTGAGGATCATTCAGCAAATCGACGGAAGAAAAACTTGGCGGTCGTGTCGTTGCTTGACGTGTTTTGCCATGCTGCACAAATATATAGACATACGAGGCAAATTGAGTGTAAAAACATACCTTTTTTGCCGCCTTCAACGTTCGCGACAGTTTCTTATCGCCACTCCTAGTTTTCTTTGTCACTTCGCGACGGTGATGCAATGCTTTCACATCTATTGGCTGCTTTGAATCAGCATTGAGAGCGATCGATTGCACAACAGCACTCACAGACTCCTCCTCATCTTCACTGTCCTCTTCGTCCTCGATTGCTAAAAAGAACTTAATGGATATGTGTTGAACCTTCACTACGGGGTGGAAGCAGCCGGTAGCCATGATGGACACAGTTTTCGCATCGTTCCTGCCATGGTGTCACTACACGTATTTGCGAGAACGTAACTGACTAACCAGACACCTTTCTTCCACAGTTCTTGGACTAGTGCCACGGCCCATAGGGCTTCATCGTTGGCATGACCGGTCCGTTTGTCGGTAGTAGCAACGAACGCGACTCCTTTGTCGGCATCTGAAGACATTCCGCGTTCCACCATACCAAGGAGCATCGCTTGGACAGCGCGGTTGAGAATGTGATTCTTAGATTTCAAATTGGCAGTGCGGATGTCAGAAAGTATAGTCTTGCGGATGGAAGCCCTCAATGATGACGAGGAGGTTAGTGGTAGAAGTGGAAAAAGGGATCTAAGAAGGCTGAGTTGCGAACAACTATTAAAATCGAGACGGCAGTGTGTATGGAAGACACGCACTCTATCGAACTCATGCAGTCCTTGTTCCGAAGCATGACCAACGTGGAGACCAGACTTTTTCTTGTCTCCGGATTCAGTGACGAAAACCGTTGCAAAAGAAGAGATGATATTTGAGATGGGAAGGCTGCTGTTTCTTTGGGGTAGCAATGAGCGACCTGAAAAACGCATTAGACACTACCCATGAAGATATATTAATATGCGAACCTGAGCAACGAATGTCACGATTTCTCGGAAATGTTGGGCATGCTCGTCTGGACTGATGTCAAAGATTTTGCGAATACTCTCGTAATGGGACCATTGCTGAAGGAATTCATCTTTGTACGCAGCTGGATCTCTCTTAATGAGATTCTGAAGCTGCGGCAAGTTTGACGCCAGCAAAATTCCTCGAGAAATTTGCGAGCGGACCATGTTCGTAGCGTTACATGTGACTGTGACGTCACCAGCCGAAAGTGTCATTGAGGCGGCATTGAAGACATGTGCGTGAAATACAATTGCGATCCGTGACGAGTACTAAACAACTGCACCGATTCTACCTCCAATGAATTACTCGGCCATAAAATTAAGAAATCAGAGCCTTTCAACCTCGCTGAACTATGTCCCATCCATGGTATTGCATCCAAAGCACATCTTCAACGAACTGACTAAACGTGCTTCCCTCCGTCCCAACAACATCATCCGCCTTAGCCGCCACCATCGCATCCAGGAACGGAATTGCAAAATCTCTGAGCATGAGTCCGTCGTAACCGCTTTGCAAGTTATCCAACAGCGCAAGTTGTTCCGGAACGTCGCTGAGTGTGAAGGTGCACGGGAATGTGTCGTAGAATAGGCGCAGTGCTTCGTGTGCGGAAGGCTCTGGGGCGTCTGTCGATATAAAGAGCGGAATGTTGAGGGGGATCAAATGGGGATCTGTGTGTGGCGGTCGTTGGCATCGTAAATGAGTGTTGGTACGTTTTCGACTGGAGGGGGATAGTTCTGGAAGGAGGGCATCTAGTCCAGCGAAATTAGACGGCAGTATGGACTCGTCCTCCAGAATAGAGTTGTTCGCTAAATCGTTTGTGCTGAATCCCAGCGAATTGTGGACGAGTCTCTGCCAGATAACCCTGACATTCTCTCTCGCATTCGTCGTAAAGTGTCCGTCACCGACTCGAACGTGTGCAGCTAAATACGCGCCGCCCAAACTGAGTTGGACGGCGTCGGTGATTTCATGAAATAGAGGATTGGCAAACACCATCTTTTCGCGCACGTCCGTGCGTATGGCTACGTTCCATGAATCGCGCAGCCGAAGGCGGGAGGATCCGAAGAGCGTGCCGATTTGGAGGAGGCGGTGGGGATGCTTGTTGAGTTCTGAGATTGAGATGGATTCGAGGTATCGCGGACCAAGGCTCTTTTGTGGGTGGAGGTCGACGAAGCGGTAATGGTATGCGTTATCGTCTTTCAGAATCAATGTTTCGTCTTCAGAGATGTGAAGGTGTTGTTGGATCCATTCATCGTGGAAGTCCCATCGTTCTAAAATGTCCTGTTCGGCGCGGATGGAATCGAGATCGACAATCCAATCCCATGAAACGAGAGTATAGTCAAAGTAGTTGACGCATTCTGTAGGTAGGGTTGCGTATGAAGAGAAAGATGCGCAATGAATCAGGTCCTGCTTTCCTGCGTGTATGGTATAGTTGAGAAGCGCGTCGAATGGCATATAACCGGATGTCCCATTTGCTTTCGCGAGCCGCACAGGTGGAACAAGGAGTGTTCGATTGAGGATACGAGCGAGGACCAAAGCATTCTCAAAGGCGATTCGCTGATTATGGAAGCCACTGTGTGGTAGGTACGATAAAAATTTCGTATCAGGGTGTATAGAGCTGCCATCGAGATCGTCGGGTTCAAACGGGACGACTTCAAGATGCAAAGATTCATGACTGTCAGATGCAGAAACTTCGGCTTGAAGGACTTTGTGCTCCCACCTCGTCACAAGCAGATAGTACGCGGCTCCAAAACAGGTCAGCGTCGCCAGCACGAGCAGCAGAACGATGAGGGCCATCTGTTTCTCAGGAGCGGTCCAGACGTCTCTTGGGACGTGGCCACGCCGTAATTTTGAGGGCGACCTGCGTGGTGCCGGTGCATGCATCCTGTAAGCACCCTTTTCCAACGTCAGCGACGGTGATGACTGCGAATGCCGGGAATACGATGAAGAAACCATTGCGAAAACGAGTGTGGCAGCAAGAAGAAAAGAAAGGACAAGGCTGTCACGGTCACGGTCACGTTGTCTCGTGTCTCTTGATCCTCAACGACGTAATTCTCGGAACGAACATTCAACGTCCACTACTCATGGCCGACAATGCCCAGACCCTACGCGATAAAATCGAGGAGCTACAGAAGGAACTTGGTCGCTCCAGGGAAACAGTCGCAATCCTCCAACGTGAAATTGTACGTATTACGGGAGACCACGAAACATTGAACTCCCAATATCGCAATCACCTCAAAGAATTTCACGGAATTGACATTGGCCTGACCTCGAATGCTGGATCTTCTCTTAATCTAGGCGACCCTTCAGTGTGTGCTCTTGAGAATTGTTTATTTTGAAGCTGATTATATGCGCGTAGCAGAGGCAGAATGCAACGCAAGGCAACAACGCACCGACATTGCCATTACCCACTTCGAAGGCACGCTTTACATGAGAACCAATAAAAACACTTAATTTATACCTACGCAGTCGTCGCCTGATATTAACGATTCGCTATCGCCTTCTACGTCATCCCAACAGGCCAAACGAACGATTGCTCAACGGGACGCTGATGATGAAAACCCGGAAGACGACATAGTTTATATGGGTACAACAATCTATACAACCCAAACCCCTGATAAGCAGTCAGTTCATGTCAAGAAGGCGAAATTGACCCGCAACGAACCACACATGTCGAATAAATCTACTCCGGAAGTGGTCCTGCCTTATTTCAATAGACGCCCGACCACTCCAAGGCAGCAACCAGCACCAGTAACAAAGCGATCTGTGATATTAAAGCTACCGACATATGTACCTGAAAATATCCGTCATGAGCATACAAAGGACATGGAACGGAAACCCAATGACACAACACCGTCGATGCTTTTGGCGACTCCAAACGACGAACTGAAATTACATCACAACCCCGTCCCAGTGAGTCTCGCCTTCATTCAGGTTGAAGATTACCTTCTCAAATATCTATCAGGATTCTGATGAGACGTGGCTGAGTCCTCTGCCAAGTACATCGAATGCATGGAATCCCGTACGAACATCCCCTCTTACATTGTGTTTTGTTCTTATGCAATGCAGATGGACTCCGAATCTGAATTATCATCACCTCCTCAGAGCCCAGCTCCAAGTGACAAGGACAGATTTGAATTGAAACCCGCAGTCAAGAAAATGACCCCTGCTAAGTCTGCAAATGTAAATTATCCCCAGTTGCTTGAGTTATTAGCTGAAATAGGTAAATTCAGCACAAAAAGCAGCCAAAGTTTTCAAACTCTGGGCTCCTGGCTGACTCAATCCGCAAGCGGTTAGATGAATATACTCACAATAACCCCGTTGACTTTGAAAAGCACAAAGGCATCATAAACAGGGGACTACCACGGAAGAAGGGACTCTCCGAATTATTTGGTGGTAGCTTTATGGGGTTCTTTCACAACATTTCCAACACAAAAAGGACGGAACATAACCACCAATACAAACGATTCTTGTGTCCAAAGATCGAAAACAATTGTGAAGCTCCTTTATCTGTCGGAACACCTGGCATCATCTTTAGGATTGACTGTGACCGGGATGATGAAATGCTTGCATGTACTGTCGACAAGATAATTACTGGGGTGAAAGAAAATGAATGGGTGTACTGTGGTGACTACAAGAAGTATCGCAGCACACCACTTACGTCTGAAGAGTGGAGCTACTTGAATAAAGAAGTGCGTAAATAACTCCGAATGTGGTTGTGTCATTTGACTCATAGTTCGTTGATATAGTTGAGGGATGGGTGGATAAAATTGATACATGAAGCAAAGGAAGGCATCAAATGTAGAGCACGTCATACGGTCATCCTTCGCCATAAATTGAAATGGGCGCCGACAAAACAAGAGCTTGACGAGTTTGTCGAAAAGGTGAAAAGTGACGAACAGCTTGGCAAATTATCGAAGGAAGAGGTTGCAAAAGCATTCGAAGCTGGTCATCTCGTGAGGAAACCCGCATAATTATGAAGATACGCTACTGACTATGGGTCTGTTCTACTCTGCCAGAGAATTGCGGTGTGGGTGTTGCAATGCGTCAAATACGATGTCGAATTTGCGACTCGGATTGCAGAGTGGGTGAAGGCCGCGAACGGTACTTCGAACCCAGATCCTACCCCTGCAAAGCAATCTCCATCGCCCCCAAGTAAAAGAAAGGCGCCTGTGAAGGCGAAGAGGTCAGTAACACCAGACGACGAAAAACAATGGGAGAACGACTCGTACGAGGATAGTGAAATCGAGGATTTTGAAGCCGTTCGTCCGTATCATTCCACAGGAACGAAGAGCCGACCAGCGAATTAGCTATAAATCGCGGAGGGCAATTCGTGAATTTTTGTATACTCGGAGACCCTTGTACTTGTAAAGTGTAGTTGTGTTAACCTGTTGTACAGAACTTGGCCAGATTTTTGATATCTCGATCACGTGCCGCAAGATTTCTAACGCGACGACTCGGACGAAGCGAACGACTTGACGTCGACGGCCACATGAACAATGTCGGTCAACACCTGCTATCAGGTATTTGAACTGTCCATACGTTTGACTTGCGATTCCTCACACAAACAGGCGGTCTCTCCGGGTTTGCCTCGACAATATGCCTGCAACCATGTGCGTAAAGCTGGTCGCCCCACAGACTGTTGGATGCAAACTATCGTCGTTTCTAGTTGATCTTTTGAAAACACGCGTACAGCAGCGTGATGGCAAGATAACTGCACAGTATGCCATATTCCATGACACAACAATTTGCTTCCGTTGATGTGTCGATTATGCGGGCAGAAATGCACAAGGTGTCCTGCGTATAGCCAGAGACATATTTGCAACAGAAGGAATGACAGGACTTTGGCGCGGCACGACTCCCACATTGTTCCGGTGCGTCTCCAGCTATTTAAGAATTTAACGAGTTAAATCCATAGGAACACAACTTCATTTCTGAAGGAATGTTCCCGGCGTTGCATTGTACATGACTGGTCTAACACAAGTGCGAACGCTCCTCGCGAGGTCTCCACTCTTTGCGTCTCTGCGCATTCCGGTGCAGTCAGAGCGCACGACACATGCATCCGTCCTTCCGAAACTATCGCCACAAGGCAATCTCCTTGCAGGTGCCGCGACGCGCGTTGGTGTTGGCCTGTTGCTCAATCCCTTCTCTTTGCTCAAAGCACGCTTCGAGGTGCGCATTGGTTAAACAACTCATATGTCTTTATTTTAATTTGAGTATGCTGAAGAGCAACATATATCAATACCAAAGCTTTCCCCGTGCATTCGCTTCGATTCTGCGTTCAGGACCCTCTGAATTATTGAAGGGTGCTATACCCTCCGCTATGCGTGATGCTCCGTATGCAGGGATATTTGTTGCATGCTACGAGGTTATAAAACGCGAGACCGGTAGGTCTGCACATCTGTAAAAATGATAATGTTTTTCTCATCGCGCCAAAATAATCCAGGTTCACTATCGGCGCAGACCAGCGTCGTCTCTGCGACCGCTGTTCATACATGCTCAGCCGCGTCTGCGGGCGCGATCGCCACCCTTGTTACACAACCTTTCGACGTCATCAAGGTGAACATCGACTCTCACGCCGCCCTTAACCATTCCATTATGACCCCCCAACCTGACGCATATTTCCAGACGAAAGTTCAAGTTCGACGTGAAGATCGGTATCATGGTTTGAGGAGAACGGTTGCGACAATATGGCAGGTGCGTCCGAAATTGTTGACTCTCTTGCTATAGTTGAGCTTTTGCGCGAAGCAACGAGGGGTGCGAGGTTTCTTCGACGGATCAGTGCTCCGAATATCCAGGAAGGTATTCAGCTCCGCAATTGGATGGGCGGTATATGAAGGCCTCCTGATATTTCTTGACACGACCGGACGTAAGACACGGACATAAAAGCCCTACTATATGTCAATTGAAATAATTGTTGTTGAAACAATGAGACAATGTTGATTATTGAAGTTTGCTCTATGTACCGGGCTGATGGTTACAGGGATGTCCATTGAGGTCATGAGTATTCTTTCTGAATGAACTTGGCGATGGTCTGTAGTTGAATGTTTGATGTGCCTTCGTAGATCGCACCCTGCATGAAAAGTCGGCTCTGCAAAACGTCGAAGGCAACATGAAGAAAAAAGCTCACGATCTTCGAATCACGCCAATATTTCTCAATGCCAGTCTCCCTCGTGAACCCGACGCCACCCGCCCACTCAATAGCCGCACCACTAACCTCTTGTGCAACACGACTGGCAGCAAGTTTCGCCATCGCCGCCTCCTTAACGAACGACCTTCCCTCTTCTTTCCGTCTCGCAGCATTGTACGTCAACAAACGCGCGCTCTCAATCGACAACGCCGCGTTCGCAATCTGGAAAGACATGCCTTGGAACATGCCTACGGGTTGTCCGAATTGCACGCGCTGGTAAGTGTACGGGACAGCCTTCGCGAAAGCTCCTTGTGCCAGACCCAGCATCTGCGCGGCGATACCGATTCGACCTTCGTTCAGAATTTCGATGGCAATTTTGTACCCAAGCCCTTCACCGCCGATGACGTTCTTCGCTGGAACCCGCACGTCGTCCAAGCTCAGTGCACATGTCGAAGATGCGCGTATACCTAGCTTCTGCTCCTTCTTCGCTATTTGTACTCCCATCTCCTTCGTCGCCACGAAGCAAGTAATCCCTTTGTAGCCTTTACTCGGGTCGATATTCGCGAAGATCAAAAACACTTCCGCTTCAGCAGAATTGGTAATCCACATTTTCGACCCACTAATTAACCAGTCGTCGCCGTCCTTACGTGCCCGGGTCTGCAGTGCGAATGCATCGGAGCCGGACGCAGGTTCGGAAAGACAGAAGGAGCCGACTTTGCTCTCGGCGAGCTGGGGTAGCCATTCCTCCTGTTGAACTTGGGTACCGTATTTGCGAAAGATAGTGTTCACGAGGGTATTGTGCACGTCGCATAGTACAGAGACGGAGGGATCGACCTTGGCAAGCTCTTCAATGGCGATAATTGCAGAGGTGAAAGAGGACTCGGCACCGCCATGGGCGCTACTAGTTTCAATTCCCATTAACTAAATTCTATAGTTCAGTGTTAAATGTTTGTGAAAATGAAGTCCAACTCACGCCTTGCTCAAACAAGCCCTTGACGATCTCAGGATCCATCGTCTCGTTCTCGTCCATTTCGCGGACCTTGGGTGCGACGACCTCTTCTGCAAAGCGTTTGACTGCACACAATCAGCTTGACTTCAGATCATGAAATTCAATCAACATACCTGACTCCCTCAGCATATTCTCCTCATCGCTGAACGAGTCGAGAGATGGAAAGGCTGTCTCCGCGCAAGTTACTCGCGTAGCAGAAAACCACCTATTTTGAAGACTCCTGCGAGCACACAGAGATGCTGTGAGCCCACCGGGCTGCTTGACACTATGTGCGGCGGCGCGGAGCATGTCGTGGTTGAGGTCAAAGTACTGCGGGCGGGACTCGGCGATATTTCACATGGACGCGCCACATCCCGATTTGGTAGCTTCCAACTTACAGCTGAGGACCCTGAGGACCCTGAGCGATCTTGGTCTCTCCCGTCATGTCCCAAGGTCAGGACGCTCAAGATAAAATACGCGAACTTGAAGAACGCGTGCGGGCACAGCAGAAGGAACTCGGCAGGCTACGGCAAGTCGAGATACAAGTTGATTACTTTAAAGGCCAATTTGAACGCGTGAAGCGTGATCGAGCCGAGCTCGAAAAATTGTATGACGATCATATTGCTAAATGTGCTGGTATAGTGATCAAAGAGGATTTCGTATGTGTTTCAGTTTTTTCCTCTTTTTAAAAATTTAATATCTCGGATATCGCCATGTAGCCCTCATATACACCTCAAAACTTCAGGAATGTTGAACCGCCGCACACCCATGCCCCGACACGCAACGTTGAACCGCTGATCGTACCAGCGACAAGTTCTTCAGTGCAATCCTCATTAAATCAGCTCACCGCGCACCCAAACCATTCTCCTGCGGTGTCTCATGCTAAGCCTCCTTCAAAAGCCAACCACATCGTCGAAACACACGTCATGACCGGTGTCCATGCACCATATCCCAGCCCCATGAACGAACCTGATATGCACACTTCAGCTCAGACAATAAAATTGGACACAGAAAACTCAACAGCCTCGTCTTTGCGAATAAAAAGGGAGACATTGAGTCGTACTGTTCCTGATCCAGAACCAAAGCTCGGGGACACGAGTTCCACGGTGCCTACTTTAATCGACCTCACCAAGACTGAAGTTACAAACTCTCCCATGCCAACTCAATCAAACTCATCCGCACCTGATGTGGCCAAGGCAAATATACCCACAGCATCTTCCGACGGTACTGACACTGTAGGACGTGCTAGTAGCAATGGAGCTACCACTCCTCCTGCAAAGAAAGCCAAGCTGGTTTCATTACCAACACCACCACCGCTCCCACCTGTCCTCCCCGCCAAGACTGACCCTCCTACATTCATAACGAATCCCATTCCCGATGCTCATGTCAATGTCATCGACCGTACTCTGGCTGGAGCGATCGCACCGGTCAATACTGCCGCGAGTGCTGACGTGTCTGCTACCTCTTCTGCCACCACGTCCAACGAACTGGCTCGTAAATGCTACCCGCCTCTTGAGGCAACTGCCAAGACCCCCCAACATAACATTTTGGCCGGTGTAGCGAAGCCTGCCGCCGCATCGCACGGTATACCGCACGTGAGCACCGGTACCACATCGACGACCATGCCTAGAAGTGTGTCTGCAGATTCAGGCGTAAATTTGAACCCTTCACCCACTATGGTGGCTTCGACAGCGTCTCCGCAGTTACATGCGACTACGGGTTTGGTCAAAATTCCTACTCCTATTGACCTCCAGAATACAAGGTCTACTATTTTGTCAAGACTAGACAAAGCCGGGCAACTCGAAAAAGAACAGAACAAAAAGCCGCCTCCAAATCCGTTTTTGTCTGTTCTAAGAGATGGTGAGTGAGGTATTAGTGGTACTCTTGCACTCATCGTAAAGGACACCTTGAGATAAAGATGTGCACGGGCTCGCATCGAGGCCAACCTGCCCAGTTAACTTTGCAAGTCCGCTGAAGAAAAGGCCCCGGAAGGTGAAGTCAGCTGAGATAACATCTGACAACTCGGGCAACCTCAAGAAGTTGATACCACCGGAAAAGGACACCTTAGCCGGCGCTGCAAATAAAATGGCTCCAGTTAGTACGGTACGTGCGACGAGTTCAGGCAACTGTCATTGGCTTACGAAACGTTCTGTGATGGTAGGCACGGTCAGTACTCCCACCAACTAAATCTATGCTGGCGAGTCGCGACAGAAAGACAGTAGGCGAGGACCTCAGAAACGCACGCGTCGCAAACATCAGGGAGCAAAAGATAGCGGTTGATGCAGATCATTGTACGAAGCGCGCGTTCTCCCGCGCCTTCATATCCCATCTGTTTGGTGGCAGCCCGCAAGAGACATTCTCCCGACCACGCCAGGACCTCATAGACCGTCATGGCTACGATGGATTCATGTGCTTAAACACATCGTACAATCCAAATGCACCCGGAGAACGGGGGGCCGCGGGTCTTTTCTTCTCCCTTGGAGCGCCTCGAGAGACACCAAGAAAGCACGAAAAAGTGTTTTTGCGCACTGGTGCCAATCTGTGGATGTATCTTGGGGACTATGAGATGGTTCGCACTGAACCACTAAGTTCATTTGAGTATCGGTCATTAAACCAAAACGTACGTGCTGAGCAACATGTTATCACATTTTATCTGAATGTCTAGGACAGGTAACAAACACATGGACATCGAAAGCCATGGACAAGGGTTGGGCTTTGCACATCCGCGCATCCATCCGATTACGCCGTAACCTTAGACGCGAACCGACGACCGAAGAATTAAAGGCTTTTGTTGATAAGGCCGGACAGAATTCAAATCTTGCAGCCGTTGAAATCCATGAGATTAAAGATGCATTCAGGACTGGCAAAGAGGTCTGTTACAGGATTGTTACATTTCATGCGGCGCGTAACTGACGGTGGATTTAAAACCGGTACCAGAAAATCTGTGTTTGGACAATGAGGTGTCTCAAATACGACCACACGTTTCAGCGCAAACTTGCTGAAGAATTCGACGCCCTCTCGTCCCTGGACCAAGAGAAATTCTCCGCAACTCAATCCTCCAAAAGTACCGGCAAACGAAAGCAAACCGCTCCCAACAAGAAGTCATCTGTGTCGTCAGACGAGGAAACAGACGAGCGATCCAGCAATCTGAGTGATTCTGATTCTGATGTAGTGCTTCTTGATTCAGACGAGTACATGCCGCGCGGTACGAGAAGCAGACCAAGCAAGCGTTTGAAGACATGACAAGCCGCCCAGTCTCCCTTAACTATACATATATTTGATTTGATTGTTCATGTAACATAGTTGATCATCTAACAAATTTGAGGACCTTTTCAAGATCACTGTTCAGCATCAAATCTATTCACTATGGCATTACATTGCTTACAGCCGTACTATTGAGTGTGGCGATACGATCAATCCTGGTCCGTCTGATCCCTCGGTCGATATCGAATTCCACGCTCGTTGAGCTCCTGCTCGACGTCGTCCGGGACACGACCCTTCACACGTACAGCGTACATGCCTCGTACGTATTTGGCTTGAAATACGGAACGTCAATCACCCTCGCGCTGCTGAAATGAAAGGCAGGTCTCACAGGTCCGTTGCCAACGCGCCACCCAGCTGTTTTCTGGACCTATCACAGCAATGACACCGTCAAAATGTGTTGTTGTACAAGCCGTCACACGATCCTGCGCTCCTTTCATCTGTATGTATGACCATGCCACCCTCAGTAATAATTCAACGAACTGAGATTCAAGAACGAACGAACCTGCATGATTTCCTCGCAATTAGGACATCCATTCCGTTTGAAGTCATTTGGATTCTGAATGATCGAGCAGAGGAGGCAGGCTCTCAGTATTTTCCCTCGAGCATTTCCAGGAATCACGGCTGCGGCAGGTGACGAGTCCATTTGTTGTCGAACCAAGGAGGAAGTTTCTTTGCTGACTAATCAACTGGAAAGGTGTATTTGGACGACGACTGCTCCAACTACTCCCCGCTCAAACTCAGGCTCAAACCATGGCCCAGCCTGAGACAGATCTCAATGGCGATCTTTTGCAGAGGCTACAGAAACAAGTTGACGAGCAGAGCAAAACAATAGCGAGACTGCTTCAGCTTCTCAAGAATGCTAACGTCCTTCCTGAGAGTGATTTGCTTCCGCTTTCTGCCAGCATTTCGTCGCCAGAATCTTTGGTTGCCTCAGACTTTGTTAACGATCCGGGTATGTCCTCAGTGAGTTTTTGGAGAGTTTTTTCACATCCCAATATCTGAACGCGAGATGAGGTTGAAAAGCCTGAGCGGGGGAAACATACCTCCACCGTGACACCAAAGCGTATTACATTTAAAGAGAGCTCTTCGACAGAGGTGTCCCCAAATGTCAGATCATCACGTCGCGTTCGGGTCCCCACGGAGAAGATGAAAGCAAGACAGGCCTTAAATGCTGCTAAACGAAGCACACCATCACCCAGGACGAAAAAGATAGTCAACGCAGATCCTTCCCCGCTGTCTAAAGCCAGTTCTACGCAGACTACACCAAATCGAAAGCTCACACCTTTCGTTCTGTTACCTCGCTTGAGTAGTTTTTCTCCTTCATCCCGGTCATCGGATTCGCCGACTGCCAAAGAAGTTCCAACCAAGGATTCGGTGAATGAATCCCAAGGCATGCTCATAACCCTGGCTATCCATTCCCGAATTAACTCCCAATCGATTCTTACTAGACACCAATACACTTCCCTCGAGTTCAGAAAGCGCGGATGCAGCTGCAGCTGTGAAAGACGTTGTCATGGATGAGGTGCCACAACCGAAAGAACCCGCACCACCTGAACCCGAGGCAACGTCGTCTAATTTATTGCCACCATCGTCTGAAATTAGAGCCACTGATGCCCAATCAGACGCTGATGTAGGTCTCTCGCCTGGCCTCTGACATGCATACCTCAGCGCTGGTTTCAGGCTCCTGGAACGGAAGTGGAAGTGGAAGTGGAAAGTGCGCTTTCCATCTCACAGGACGAGAAAAATTTCAAGGTGGAAGCAGATCGCAAGGGAATCAAAATTGACGAGTTCGGTCAAGGCCATGCTGAGGGGTCATCTGGGTCAAGTGAACCAGCACCGGATGTTGACAAGAAAAAATATGTGGACTCGCTGAACAATGTCTGTAATTTCTATCCGGCTTTCGAATTACAATTGAAGTCTCCCAATTAGCCTCGTATCTCCGTTAAGCATGCAAAGCAGGTCTCTGTTCTATCTACGGATTCAATTTTTTCGCGTTTGACGGTTGTTGGACTTGAGCTTCTCCAAATTAATGCTTCTCCTATTGACGTTGATAAAACCTTCACACGAGAGTTCCTGAGCACAACGTTCGGTGGAGCCGAACAGGGCCTCATTGTGAATGTTGATCACGCGAAAGCGCAATTTCTTCAACATGGCTGCGAAAGCTTTTTCTGCCCGAACCTCACTCTCAATCCATACGCTCCCAGAATCGCTGGGGCGCCGGGCCTTCTCTTCCGGCCTCCTGCACCCCACAGTAGTGACATGGACCTGCCCACACAACGCCCAGTGAAAGTGGTTGTCGTGTTTGGCACTAACGAATGCGCGTACAGGGGAGATTATGAGTTGAGGCAGTCAGAGCCGTTGAGTGTGGATGAATGGCGTCAACTTTCGACGCAGGCGAGAAATCATTGGGCTGCGCAGATAAAGAAGAAGAAGACCGGACCTCACAAACGAACGCAGGTGTCCATATTCCTGCGTCTGACGCTGGGTCGTGAGCCAACGGTGGCGGAGATAGACAGTTTTATATCGGACAAAAAGTCCCTGGAAGCCCTTTCCGAAGAACAAATCCTCGCTGCATTTAACGAGGGATCCGAGGTATGTGTCGATCATCATTTACTTTTGTTGATTTTCTTATTCCTGTGACACCTAGCGGCTTGCGGTATGGGCAATGAAATGCGTCTCATTTGATGACGAATTTCTGAACAAAATCATTGAGTATCTTCCGAAATTCGTAGGCCGGGAACGTGGAGGAAAGAGGAAATTGCTCGAGGACGATGAATCCACAAAGCCGGCGAAGAGCAGGAAACGAACTTAACCCCAGAACTCAGATTTCGCTCCTGATTGCGATGCGTTGATGATGCTTTAGAGAGAAACAAAACCATGTCCTTCCAATATGGATGTGCCATATATCTGTCGTGTACAATAATGTAATTTTACCTCCTTACAGCTACTCTTCATGTCTTCAGCCACGGCGAGTATCTCAGTCTGCATTTTTAAGCGACTCATTGATCAGAGCCTCTGATGCGGTGGATCTTGGAGTAACGGTGTATTCAAAATGCTCTGGATGGCTGCGAAACCAAACCAGTGATCCATAGGTGTCAGCACTTTAATGAAAGTATGGAGAATACCTTAGGACTCCGGGGGTATTTCTGACTGTTTTAGATGGAGGGATCGGCACACCTTTCTCATCCAGTGCCGGGGAAAAATTAACAGTAGCTAGAATGGTTGCGATCCCGATGAATAACTGCATTCATTTTGGCAAATAAGCAATCACTTGAACGACGAAGCACTGTGATTCGCACCGAGTTGGTCCCGAAGTGTTGTCCGGGACAGATCCTGTATAAAAACGTAAATCTAGGATGATAAGTGGACTAACGAGACTATACCGCCTGCCAAATCCAAAGGCGACTTTAGCTGGATGCGTTGAATTTTCGCTGCATCCACCAGGCATCCAGCGTTCAGGCCAGAAGCGAGCAGGGTCCGGATATTCTACCTCGTTGTGAGAAATGGCCCTGTGAAAAGAAAAATGGCGTCAGGTTCAAATATTGAAGTAAGACAAGAGACACACCAGTGGTTGACAATTACCTGCGTTCCAGCAGGGATAAAATAACCTTTATAGAAGTCGTCCTTCATTGAGCGGTGTGGTATGACTAAAATGCCTGCTCAGGATGATAAGTTGATAGCCGAAAGATATTCCATACTGAGTGGGAGGACGGGATTCCATCTAATGTGCAATACCATAAAACACTGAAATTCATCAATACGTGATTAAACGCAAACCTCAATGCTTCTCTGACAATGCCTTCAATGTACGGCAATTTGTCTCTGTCGTCGAATGTAGGGAGCCGCCCATGTCCAATAACACGATCGATTTCCTCTTGACCACGGGTCTGAACATCGGGATATAAAAGGAGCGCCAGTATAAAGGACATCATCGTTGCAGCGGTCTGTCGCAGTCACATTATGAGCAAAGAAATGGTGAAAAATGAAACTCAAACCGTATCAGTACCAGCTAAGGTTTGTCAGATACAAAGTTTCCAAAATCGAATTAACTCTACAGACCTCCGTAACAGACAGCGGTACATGCAGATATGATGTCCTCATCACGGATCGTCCCATCTGGCCGAGTACAAATTTCGACGAGTCCGCTCATCATGGACTGGCGGGCTGTGCCATCGACCTAACACTCACAGTTGCGTATTAGCGGTGCAAAATCACGAACAATTAGAATCATAAATGCACAATTTTTTGCATTGTCATTCCATAGGCCACGGTACGCATATCCCTTTGATATTGGCTCCAGATTTTGGCGTCCCTTTTTGAACTGGGCCCCAGGGAACCAGGCAGGAACATATTTCACTAGATGGGCAGTAGTCTGTGACCTGCCAGTGGTGCTCAAAAATTATGACTCACACCACGGTAGGATGTCGACGAGATATTTTCCGGGTATGGCCGCTTGTGACCAGGATTCCACGGCTCTGTCAGCGAGAGCCACGTAATAGTCTCCTTCCAAAGCAACTTTTTGCGATGTTTCCAGTTAGGCGGAACTCCAACGTTTGGATTTGCATTCTTACTTTCGTGTCCGTACGCCGCCATCATTATAGTCGCAGCCGCGGCCCTAAGTAGTTGGAACGTGACTGATCGTTCTCCCCAGCTCTGGAAAACATTTACATACCTTCGAGCATGGCGCTCGCAGTCGTGGGGCTTGTCCAGCAATTGTCGGATGAAAGTTCGCGCAGCTTTGGTCTGAGTGGGCAAATAATTGTGGCAGACCTTCGCTTGACAATGGCGATGCATAAATTGTCGATGGGTTTTGAATCTTTCATCCTAATGTGACGTGGGTTAGCTGCCGGCTGACATCAACAAACCGACACTCACGTAACGAATCATTACTGGCAACCACTCGCAATCCAATCTTTAAACAGTCAGCGTTGTGAGTTTTAGCGGTTAAATGATGCTTACAGCTCGCCGCTCATGGGAAATGTGGGTCTGTCAGAATACCAGAGTGATCGTTTATCCAAAAGTTCGACCGCATCAGTATACGCGTTCAAGAAAAGCATAGGCTGTCCTATTATCTCGACATATATCATGTCACCTGCGTGATACATTGTGAAGCATAAAGTGAAGTGTACAGGACTGTCCGTTACCATATTTTTCCCCCCACTCGAATATGGTCGCCGCTTGATCGGTCAAGGGCATGTCAATGACATTCCCAATGATAGGAACGCGTTTCGGACCAGGAGGTAAAGGAAGTCCACGAGGATTGCGTCGTCGGCTTCTCAGCCATGATCGCAGCCATAGCACTGAGAACGCGACAGCAAGGACGTCCAACGCATATACCATGTTGGTCGTCATGGTCAAGGATGTCGAGGGCTAAACTAGCTAGTCGCGCCTATGAGCCTGACGCGAACGCGGTGGTATTTGTGAATAAATCCGGCAACGTGAGATCCCTGGGGCTTCACGATTTGATCCGCCGACAACCATGGACGCTCTGGACCTGACTTGGTTCCTCGCCCGAGATTCTGCTTCATATCAAAAGCTGTGCAAGAATAACATACCAGGTCCATCGAACCGATGTGGAAAGACGAAATATGTGAGGAATATATTGCAAAAAATCATCCACTCAGTTACATATATCGCACAAACATTCGTCACTGGCCCATTATGGGTCCTGGTTGTTGGAACGCGGAACCTTTTGCTCAAAATGACTCGAAATAGAGAAGACTTGAGACCGATTTAGCATCTTCTCCGAGTCGGACAAAGGACAACTGAGGCATCGGATACATATTCCTTTGTCAACGAGCTCGAGTTGGACGCCAAATCAACACGTGTAAAGCAGGGTCATCAGTGCGTGTGAATCCTTGTGATCACCACTATGAAGATATCTTGTTTCGCTTGAGCGGCTCTGTTAAGGAAAAGAATTTACAGTGCAGTATGAGAACGAGAAAGATTATTTGACTTTCAAGCTGGACAAGTTACATGATCAACATGTCTCACCACGTGCGCATGGTCACAGTTTAGTCATGACCGAATAACTGAAATCGCCAATTCCAGCGCCTCTGAGACGTCCCAGACATACTGTAGGTGAAACACGGGGACTGGCTCACGCAGCTCTTTTTAACGGTCCTGTCGGCGCCTCTGCTCCCCAGGCATCATCAACTTGAAACTTCGCTGCATTTGATACAACTCTCCGGATGTCCACGAAATGCAGAAACACTTGATGTAGATGAGTTCGTTTGATCCTGGGCGGGTCATCACTTAAGCATGAAGTATCCTCATCCAGACGCATATAGTGAGGGCTTCACTGACGATAATTCGCCCACTGATTCATTCCACAGGTCTTACCGTATCTCGGCATCAAACCTAAGACCCTTGCGTGCTTCGGGATCGTCTGATCTGGGCCCCACATGCGACCACAAACGTCCATATCCTTAACGTCTGCAGCTCGGTGGATAGCTGACAAGTCGACATCGACAATATTATTACAAACAAGGAAAATCGTCCATATTTCTGTCATTCACTAGCAATGCATCTGCATATCGCACCACTATACTGTCATTCGACAACAAGTGGATTCTCATTACACGTTTCTAACGGACTCGCTGAGAAGAGCCTGCGATGCCAGTGATCTTGGGGCAACACTCATGTCAAAATGTTGTGGATGGCTGCAAAATCGATTGGTTCATTGACATGTGTCAAGTTCGTATGAGATATGGAGAATACCTCATGACGCCAGGAGAATTTACGATCCTTGTAGGTGGAGGGATAGGAATGTCATGCTCATCCATGGCCACGGTAATATTGACAGTAGCTAGCACCGTTGCGATCCCAATGAATAACTGCATTTATTCAAATAATCAATCATGATGAACGAGACGCTACGGCACGCACTGAGTTGGTTGCAAAGTGTTGTCCAGGGCAGATACTGTTACATGAGGATGTCAATATCCGAGGGTGGTTAGACTTGAGCCGATCAAAGTTTCACCGTCTACCGAACCCAAACGCAACTTTAGCTGGGTGTGTCGAATTTTCACTGCATCCACCGGGCAGCCAGCGTTCCGGCCAGAAACGAGAAGGGTCCGGATATTCTACCTCATTGTGCAATATAGCCCTACAAGAAAGAAATGGGCTTTCATGTATGGTAGTGAAATCGAATGAGCGAACCAATGATTCGCAATCACTTGCGTTCCTTCAGGTATAAAATAGCCGTTATAAAAGTCATCCTTCATCAAGCGGTGCGGTATCGCTGAAGTGGCTACTCAGCAACCTTGCATTAATAAACTCGTGATATTCCATACTGAGAGGGAGGACGGGGTTCCACCTAACGGGAGGTGCAATGAACATTGAGGGTGTATTCAATATGGAATTAAACACACACCTTAATGCTTCTCTGACCATACCCTCAATGTATGGTAGATTTTCTCTGTCGTCAAAGGTAGGGAGGCGGCTCTTTCCAATAACACGGTCGAGCTCCTCTTGCCCGCGGGTCTGTACATCTGGATACATAAGAAGCGCAAGAATGACTGACATCATGAGCGCAACGGTCTGTCACGGTCGCGTTTGTGAGAAGAAAGATGGGAAAACACAGAGACCCGAACTGTATCAGCGCCAGCTATATAACTCTCATTAGATAGAGCAGCCGAGAAATTAGAAAGACACGGGGCTTACCTCCGTAGCAGACAGCAGTACAAGCTGAAATGATGTCTTCATCACGAATTGTACCGTCTGGCTGAGTACAGAATTCGATAAGCCCACTCATCATGGACGGGTGAGCTGTCCCATCGACCTATTATTTCTCAGCAAGTCCAAAACGCGAGCAAGACAAAACAATAATGTACAATTTTCTTCATTGTCGTTTCATACGGCACGGTGAGCATATCCTTGGAATATTGGCTCCAGATTTTTGCGTCCCTTTTAAACTTCGCTCCAGGGAACCATGAAGGAATATATTTCACTGAAAATTAGCAGAGGCTTTTTATTGACAAGCAACATTCCAAATTTAAGTTACTCACACCACGGTAAGGTGTCGACGAGATATGCACCGGGCACACCAGCCCGTGACCCTGCTGTTACGGCTCTGTCAGCAAGATCCACGAAGTAGTCACCTTCAGGAGCAACTTGTACAACGTCTACTTAAGCCAAAGCTCACTTGTGGGATTCGACTGATTACCTTCGTGCCCATATGCCGTCATCATTATTGTTGCAGCAGCAGCCCTAAAGCAATTGTCCGCACGGTCACTCTTTCATCGCTTGAAGCAGTGACGGAAATGAATTACCTTCGGGCATAACGTTCGCAGTCCTGTGGTTTCTCCAGCATTTGTTGAGCAAAAATTCGTGCGGCTTTGATCTGAGTGGTCCAATAACCTTGGCAAACGTCCGCTTTGAAATGGCGATGCAGAAATTGACGGTGAGTTTTGAATCTTTCGTCCTGATGTTGCCTAAGGTGAATTTAGAATTGATGTTGAATTAAAAAAGCACGAACGTAACGGATGATTACTGGCGACCAGTCCAAACCCATTCTATCGAACAGTCAACGAGTGTGCAAGTGTTACAATGTGATGACTTGCAGCTCTCCGCTCATGGTAAATGTGGGTCTGTCGGAATACCACAGTGATCTTTTTTCGAGAAGTTCAACGGCATCGTTGAACGAGTTCAAGAAAAGCATTGGCTTTCCGACGATTTCGACATATATCAGTTCACCTAAATGACTGATATTACAAAAGGACAAGAACAGTAAGAGACGGCAACGTCACCATATTTCTTCCCCCAATTTAGAATCGCCAGTGCAATATCGGACTTGGGCATGTCAAAGACGTTGCCTACGATAGGAATACCTTTGGGCCCAGGGGGTAAGGGATATCCATTGCGTCGCCGACTCCTCAACCACGAGCCAATCCAAAGCACTGAGACCAAGACAGCGATGGCGTCAACTGCGTACATCATGGTAGTGGTCATGGACAAGTAATGTGACGGTCGGCCAGAAGCATATTATTCAATGCACTTATAAAACGACTCGGACTACCATAGCAGTTCGAAGAAAACGGATAGATTCAGGTATCGTGAATTGTCCGGCCGATGCGGACACTGAGGCGCTTCAATTTCAACGCTAGTCCATGTGATCGCAGGTCTTTGGGCGGCACAAAAACAACGTGGTAGCAGCAAAGTTTAGCTTCCTATGCCGTAAATCTACTCCACGATACGATCCACATTACTGTGAATGAAAACTATGACCACCCATATGTTCACTCACCCTAGCCTAGTAGTACCACTTTGCACTTCAGGTCCAATTTGAAACCTTCCTTCCCAACTTTCAATTGAGTTTTGATTCTATGACTATGAGCAGTTCGGCGATGGTGTTGTTGACATGAATCGTTCCGGACAAGGCCGGTTTGGTGATGACAAATTGCGGTGACCTGCAGTAACTGTGAGGCGTGTTTCAATTGCACGGAAAATTGGGAATTAGGTTTCCAATGACAACTTGGAGCTGTAGAGACTACCCGCCTGGTAGTTGACACCCTGACCTAGCGGTCTCCGGACGCCGATTAATTGTTAGTCCTCTCACGGGATCCTGCAATGGATCTCACAGACAACACTCGAGATCGTTCATATGTGTATTAACAATCTATGAACCGCCTTACAGAGATTTGGCAACTAGGAGTTTCTCAGACCGTATTTCTAATGGAGTCGTTGAGAACAGCCTTTGATGCCGGTGACCTTGGAGCAACACTAATGTCGAAATGCTGAGGATGACTGGAAAGTTGATGATCCATGGGTGTTCAAGTTCCTGAGAGATATGAAGAATACCTTATGATGCCAGGTGTATTTACGATCCTCTTAGGTGGAGGGACTGGAATGCCGTTCTCATCCAGCGCCGCGGTAATATTGACAGTGGCTAGCACCGTTGCGATTCCAATGAACAACTGTTCAAATAATCAATCATGACAACGAGGAGACACGACCGCACGTACTGAGTTGGTTGCAAAGTATTGCCCAGGACAAATCCTGTGCCACGAGAATTTCAATTTTGGAACATCAATAGAATCAATCAGTCTAAAATTTCACCGTCTGCCGAAGCCAAACGCAACTTTAGAGGGATGTCTTGAATTTTCGCTGCATCCACCAGGCATCCAACGTTCAGGCCAGAAGCGAGAAGGGTCCGGGTATTCTACCTCATCGTGCAACATGGCCCTGTAAGAGGGATTGGTGTGACTTTCCGGTGATGCAACTCAAACAATGTACTGTACAAACCAATGATTTGCAATCACTTGAGTTCCTTCAGGTATGAAATAGCCGTTATAGAAGTCGTCCTTCATCAAGCGATGCGGTATAGCTGAAATGTCCGCTGAGCAACGTTAAATTAATAATTTCATGATGTTTCATACTCAGTGGGAGGACGGGGTTCCATCTAATCGGCGATGCAATAAACATAGAAGAAGAAGTCGATATGAGATCAAACACACACCTTAATGCTTCTTTGACAATACCCTCAATGTACGGTAGATTTCCTCTATCATCGAAGGTAGGGAGACGGCCATTTCCAACAACACAATCGAGTTCCTCTTGCCCGCGGGTCTGTACATCGGGATACATAAGAAGCGCAAGAATGAAGGACATCATCAGCGCAACAGTCTGTTGCGGATGCATTTGTGAGAAGCAGAACGGAGAATTGAGAGACCCAAACCGTGTCAGCGCCAGCTGCGAACTGTACATCAGACAGTTCGTATCAAAATGTTGAGAGACATCACATACCTCCGTAACAGACACAAGTACAGGCTGATATGATGTCCTCGTCACGGATGGTACCGTCTGGCTGAGTACAGAATTCAATGAGTCCACTCATCATGGACGGGTGAGCCGTTCCATCGACCTATGGGATTCTTAGCAAGTGTAAAACTAGAGCAAAATAAAACACTAATGCACAATTTTCTTCATTGTCTTTTCATATGGCACAGTCCGCATCTCCTTGGAATATTGGCTCCAGATTTTTGCGTCTCGTTTGAACTTCGCTCCAGGAAACCAGGAGGGTATGTGTTTGACTGCAGATTAGCAAATGTCTGTCATAAATAAACCATGCTCCAATTCAATTTACTGACGCCACGGTAACGTGTCGACAAGATATGCGCCAGGCGCGGCCGCTCGAGACCATGCTTCTACAGCTCTGTCCGCAAGAGCCACGAAGTAGTCACCTTCCGGTGCGACTTTTACACATATTTAGTCCAAACGCCACGAGTGGGAGTACATGCTTACCTTCGTGTCCATACGCAGCCATCATTATTGTTGCAGCGGCGGCGCTAAAGCAGTCGTCCACATGGTCAATCCTTTCCTCAATTTGTATTGACAGAGATGTACTACCGTCGTGCATGGCGCTCACACTCGTTGGGCTTCTCCAGCATTTGTTGGGCAAAAATTCGAGCAGCTTCGGTCTGAGTGACCCAATAATCATGGCAAACGTCTGCTTTGAAATGGCGATGCATAAATTGACGGTAGGTTTTGAATCTTTCGTCCTGATGCTCAAGAGGTTAAAATTTGCAATCGGTGTCGGATTATAAGAGACGAACGTAATGAGTTATTACTGGAGACCACTCCCAATCCAAACTGTCAAACAATCAGTGGACCTACCTATCATAACATGATTGCTTACAGTTCTCCGCTCATGGGCCACGTGGGTCTGTCTGAATACCACAAAGATCGTTTTTCCAGAAGTTCGACAGCGTCATTGTACGAGTTTAAGAAAAGCATAGGCTTTCCCATGATCTCGACATATATCATGTCACCTAAATGAATGATGTCAATCACGACAGTAACATTAAGAGTTTGCGACGTTACCGTATTTTTTTCCCCAATTTAATATGGCCAGTGCCTCATCGGACTTAGGCATGTCAAAAACATTGCCTATGATAGGAATACCTTTTGGCCCGGGAGGTAAAGGACATCCGTGAGGATTGCGTCGCCGACTCCTCCGCCATAAACGGAGCCAAATCACCGAGAGGATAAGTACGGTGGCGTCAACCACGAACAGCATGGTGGTGGGCATGGAGAGTTGGTATCGAAGTCGACGGGTATGATTCACCATACTTATAGGTTGAATACAGCAGCAAATTGAAGAAGCGAATAGATTCAGGCATCGTGAGAGAACCGTGGCGCTTTACGGTAGTCAATGACCCACCACTGAAGATACATCCCATTCAGGACTTGACTTAATTCTCTATCCACGATCCCGCCTCTTGCTAGGGTCGTCCGCGGTTGAATCCAGCGAGCCTGTAGAACAGACTCCAAACCAAACGCGAAGCGGTGTGAGGCCAGTGGCTCGAAACAGGACTAGCCACAAATTCAGTATCTTCTTTGCTTGTCTTGACGACTTTCTTCGCTCCCCACTGGTCCGACACACGCGGACATTGAGGCTTATGGCCATTGGGAAATCTGAAAGTCAACGCTGGTGTATGTGATCGCATATGTCAATGGTCTCTGAGGAGCAGTAGCAAAGATCTGAAATGTTGCTGATCATTCGACTCGGATGAGTGTTATGTCACACATAGTCACACATCACTCCGATGGGTTCTGTTACAGACTTGGTCCAAGCTTGTCATGAAACACTACCTATTGTGATTATGCAAGCGTGCATGGCCGCAGGAATGGGTTGACGCCATCAGGTATGGCGCCATCGCTTATTGTTATTTTATGTTTTACTCTTGAAGAGCAAACGCTCTTGTGACGGTCTCAGTCTTGTTCTCGGTAGCGTACTTATATCTCGACGATAGGCGCTCACTCCTCAGACGGTCGTTTACACGTACTGAGGAGGTGAGCCCATTTACCGATGTATCTTATTACTTATTTACTTACTTATGTCATAGTCTGTCACTTAGCACCTTCGACGCATCACATCATATTACCATGTCGACTTCATCTGTAAATTGCGCGAATCTGAGATGTAAGAACTGCGACAGTGTTGATTTCACCTCATTCATGAAGTGTGGGGTGTGTAAAAAAGTGGCATAGTAAGCTGTTTCAAGCTAGCGGCCCATTCTGATCCGTGCTGATCAAAAAATGTTGAAGCTGCGGAAGGGCTTGCCAGGTATGTGTATTCAGGGCACCCGCAAGGGAAATTGACGTTTTTGTGAATAGAAAGCCCACTGGAAAGCCCATAAACTCTCTTGCAAGTGCCTGCGAGACGCACCCGAAATCCCAGATATGGATGACACAGGACAAAAATTTGATGAGCTAAACAAGGCACTTTTCGGCACTCAATACATCATTTTTCGTTCGTTCGGCGATGGCTCTCCAGATAGTCTCAATGCCAAAAAATATGCCAACACGCTGGGTACGTTTGATGTCGCTAAGTTCGGAGTTCGTGTCCTTCACATACTTCTCAATGCATTTTATTCACTGTAAATGCAATTAGATTGAGCAATTCTTGGAATCAAAGGACACGGGTTACGTCGTGTTTAACATGAAGTATCCATTTCTGGACAAAGGGGCGTACTTGAGACTCGTATGGCTTTCGCGCGAGGCTATCCTCTTCACCAGAGAGCCAACTCTTCTGAAAAATGTTACTCAATAGTACGTATATCTCACCTAAATCCCAATTATTTAAATAGCTGAATACTTTTGATTTACACAGCGACCCCGCCCACATGGTTGCCGTTCTTCTTGTGCTGCCTTCAGCGGATATGAAATCACTTCAGTGTTGGAACCTTCCGATCATGTTCAATGGGGATCCAGCCACAGAACAACGGTTACAACGTATCAAAGTGGGATGGAGAGCATAGCGTGTACGTACATTATTTTTCGGACGGAATCGTTATATGAATAGCATGCAGAGTGACGCAGTAGTTATATTTTATTCACCTGATTGGAATACTACATAATTTATGATTCTCAAAAATGGCCGATGTCCAACTGCTTAAAAATAATATACAACTCCGTGCGGCGTTCGCCAAGGGCCGCCCTTTTATGACCTCGAAGTCCGGACATGACTCTGATGTTCGCTCATGATCACCTTCAGAGTTTACAGGTCAGACATTTTGGGATCGTTATGAATCAACCACGCGATGGAGGCGTTCAGCTGACATGAGTTTGTGAGTTCATGAGAGTGCGCGGCTGCTCGGACTTTCCGCCGAAGGTCACACGGCACGTGCGTGTGGTCACAACCTGATGAGAATGCTCATGATCAAGGTCACAATCTCAACATCATGTCGTCCATAAATTGCGTCAATCCAATATGTGGAAACCGCGATAGAGTTGAATCCGCTGTTTTCATGAAGTGTGGGGCGTGTAAAAAGGTGGCATAGTGAGTTGTTCCAACCTAGCGCTTATCTGATCCGTCACGTTGCTGAGCCCCCAAAAAAAGTTGCGGAAAGGCTTGCCAGGTATGTGTTTTAACGCACCGTTAAATGTATGTTTATGTATTCTTTCATATAGAAATCCCATTGGAAATTCCATAAGCTCTACTGCAAAAGCATCCGAGATGCACCCCAAGTCCCAGACATGGATGAGATTGGACGACGCATGGATGAGCTAAACGAGGCGCTGTTTGGCAATCACGCCCCGGCATCCCGACGCATAACGTTTCGTTCATTCGGCGATGGCTCTCCAGATAGTCCCAGAGCCAAGAAATTCGCTGACGGGCTTGACGTTGGCGATGTCATGCAATACGGCGTAAGCAACCTTCAAGTGCTGTTCAGATGCCTTTTTAATTCAACATAAATCCAAATAGATCGAGAAGTTCCTGGAAACAACAGATAAAGGCTGCGTCGTGTTTAACATGAGGTACCCTTACATGGACACGAAGTCGTACTCAAGACTCACGTGGCTTTCGCGTCGCGGTGTCGCCTCCACCGGAGAGCCAACCCTTCTGAAGAATGTAACTCAGTAGTAAGTTGGTCACCTTTATCCATTCCTTGCGTTGTAGCTGATTGCATTCAATTAATACAGTGACCCAGCACACTGTGTTGTAATTCTTTTCGTGCTGCCTTCGGCGGATCTGAAATCAGTGCAGTGTTGGAGTCTTGAGACCATGTTCACCGTGCAGCCAGATATAGAGCAGAAGGTACAGCGTGTCAAAAGGGAGTGGAGAGCATAGGTCCGTATGTGTACATTCAATTTACGGAAGGAATAGTTATTTGAATGAATCCCATACGCAGTAAATCTGATATTATCTCATTGGAATATTTGACGCCAAATTTATGATTCTCGCGAACGTGCCAATGTCCAGATGCATACCGCGAAAACACGTCCAAACCCACTCCGTGACTCTGACAGTCCTCTCCTAGCTCGATTTCTATGTCGTCTCGCCAGATTTCGTGGAATCGCTGGTCTTGATGGCATGTCACATGTCACGTGCCCGTGCATCCGAGACCGGATGCAAAGCTCCTAAGGTCATGAATTCATTATCATGTCGTCTATGAATTGTGTCAATCCGACATGTACGAACCGCGATGGAGTCGAATTCACCGTGTTCATGAAGTGCGGGGCATGTAAAAAAGTGGCATAGTGAGCCTTTGCACCCCAGCGCGATTTCTGACCGCGTGCTGATCCATTAATAAAGTTGCGGAAGGGCTTGCCAGGTATGTGTATTCAATGCGACTTTAAATGTACACTCATAGTTTTCTGCATATAGAAAGCCCATTGGAAAACCCATAAAGAGTCCTGCAAGAACATGCGAGATGCACCCGAACTTCCAGATATGGATGAGATGGGGCAACACCTCGATGAGCTAAACGAGGCACTATTCGGCTTCCATACCCCAGTTTCCCAACGTATCAAGCTTCGTTCGTTAAGCGATGGCTCTCCAGAGAGTCTCAAGGCCAAAGCATTTGCCGATGGGCTTGAAATCGCCGAAGTCATTGAGTACGGGGTTAGTGACATTCAAATTATTTCAATGTCCTTGTGATTCAAATTAAATTCAACTTAGATCGAACGATTTCTACAAACAAAGGACAAGGGTTGTGTGATGTTCAACATGAACTATCCATTCATGGCCACGGGACCATACTTGAGGCTTGTATGGCTTTCTCGGAAGGACGTCGCCTACACCGGAGAGCTCACCCTTCTGAGGAATGTAACTCAATAGTAAGTGCTGAGCTAATTCTTGATCCATGGGTACTAGCTAATTACTTCAATTGATACAGCGACCCCGAGCACGGCGTTATAATTCTTTTGGCGCTGCCTTCGGCGGATCTGAAATCAATGCAGTGTTGGTGCTTTGAGACCATGTTCGTCACGGAGACGTAGGACAGAAGGTGCGGCGCATTGAAAGAGATTGGAGAGCTAGGTCCGTGTGTGTGTGTATTTATTTATTTTACTAGCCAAATCATTATTTGAAAACCGCACACGCCTGTTATTTATACCGATTGGAATATTTGACCCCAAAATTTATGACTCTCGCAAATCTACCAGATTCCACTTGCATACCAAGAAATCAAGGCCAAAAATCCCACTCAGCGACTCTGACATCCTCTTGTTCTGAGGAACGGTCGATTATAAATTTGGACATGCTACGTGGAGAAGGCGAACGCCACAATGGTTACACCCTGAAAGACAAAGCAACTCTGAGAAATCAAAGACAAGGCAAGTTTACAAGGTTCCAGTAGGTACAGCGAAATGCCTGGGTCCCCCCAAATTTTGCGTCGATTCTTTGTCTTGTCTACGTGCACCGACCGGCCAGAGTAACGGAGCGGACGGAGGAACAAGATCAAAATTGAAGTGGAAGTCCACAAATGCGCCAGTGCTTTGACACCAATAAATTCAAGCCAAGTTATTAATTGTTTCTGGTCCCTGGCGAGCTGCAATTGCCTATAGCAAAGCAAAAGCGAGTAAACGCTTTTGACCCGCGCGGTGGTGAGTATATATCTTTATGGGTGTGTATGCCACTCTCACCTTTCTGCCTTCATCTCAGTCCACTTATCCAAACTCTTCCACAAACAACGACCATCATCCTCAGCCCCGTCGATTCGTACCAGAATCTACGCACGAATCCACATCGTCTCGAAACCAGATATGCCTGCTAGTAGGTCCCAAAGTCGCGACCCGCGCCGCGTCCCGTCCGTCATCCAGGGGAAGCGTGAGCCACGTCCTCGGCCGCATCTCAAATGTGAGCCACAGTCTTCTTCCTTCGGACGCGCGTCGACGCGTCGCAGTCTTGACAGATGCTAACGCCGATATTCCATTCCCAGTTGTACACCCTCAGCAAGTGGGTGCTCGGCGGCATTGCCACAACCGCACCGGCCACCACTGAGCAAGAGGAACTTGTAGAAGTCGAAGACGCGGTCAATGTCGACCACGCGAACAATTTAGACGACCGTGACGCACCTGTACCTGCACCTGCTGGTGCCACCGTCGATTCCCCCAACGGCAGAAATGGCATACAAGGTATGACACGGGTTCATTTCTCGTTCGCGTGTTCTAACAGCGCCACAAAATCTACCACCAAGGCTATTCACACCAACCGCATCAGCAAAATGACTGCCGCAACCACCACCACCAAAGACGCACCTCCCAACCGATCCAACGCGGTGGGTCGTGCGACCCCACGCCGCGCTTTACCCGCACATAAACGTACGTCTTCATAACTCATTGTGATTGTTTGAGCCTGAATTGGAACCTCATTCCAATTTCCTAGGATACGGTTTGACGTTCGAGATCACTGCTGCCTTCGCTACTTGGTTCACCGCGGTTGCGGGATCCGGCGTAGGAACGAGGCGCGTGAAGGTGTCCGTCACGAGGACCAATGTTGCGTTTTTCCAACTTCTTCCGTCCCCCGCCGTAAAATCTGATTTGTGAATTTTGATGTTAGAAGGAAATATAGGTAAAGCATCAGAGAATGCACGTACCGATCTACCGACTTCGCACTCATATGCGAACGGTGCAATTATCCCCACCTTCGCTGACTTTTCCACCCGTATGTCCGCCCCTCACCTCCCCGCGCGTCCGATAACTTACTCCCTCCCCTCCCAACCAGATGCCGCCGCCGTGACCTCGCAAAACAGCCCCAGCGCCACCTCCACGAAACCCGCTCCAAGACCAATAAAGATCCGCGATTTCGCACACCCCACATCCGACCCTCGGCACTACGGTGAAGGCTTCGACCCTTACGACGGCGGTCACAGAATCGTAAACGAGTTCCACGCTATGCTAGAAAACAGGATCGAGAAGGAGAAACTTGATCGCAACATTGGCGACGAGACGGAGAGCAAGGACGGGGAAAGACGGGATATAGAGGAGGAGGAGAAGATCTTGTCGCCGGAGGAGTTCGTCCAGCTGGCCTTGCGCCAAGAAATCAGAAATCGGAGTATCATGAGGAAGAGGCTCATGAAGAAATTTTTCGCGCCTCAACGGAACGATATCAAAGCACTCGTGCAGATGTCGAGGGATTCACAGAAGGCGCGCATAGAGAAGGCGAGGTTGATGGCCGAGGCCGGGGTCAAGGCGAAGAAGGATAATACGCAGCAGAGCGTCGGTCCACATGGCGTCTTGCCTTCCACAGTTTTGTCCCTGGAAGCACCCAAGGCGAAGCCGGCTGGGCGGAGGCCGGCAATGGCCGATTCTGTCAAGGACGATGGCGTTAGCGGCCATGCACCAAAGGTGAATGGGAACGGAAAGAAGAGATCGGTGGATGAGATAGTTGATGAGGGTGATCAGGCGCGCGAGAGTTATGGGTCGAAACGTGCCAGGACGAGTGGGGAGGGTAGGGTCGGGGCTCAGTCGTGGAATGAGGGGAAGAGAGAGGGGAAGAAGAGAGCCCGTTTTGACGACGACAACGACGAAGTGTCTCCGATCCTGAGCGGGGACGCGCGACAGACATCAGACGACCAGCATCAAGCGAAACGCACGAAGCGTTCACCGGAGGGACCGTCGATATCCCATGGCTCTGCATCCCCGCGTGGTCTCGGGACGACCGTGGACAACGGCATGCCGTGAGGATTGGGGGAGGAAGTGAGTGGAACCCGACCAATCATTACCTGCCGACGCCGGAGGAGTCACAAGAAGAAAATGGCCAGTACGTACTGGCTACGGTCCACAGCGCAACAACGGCGTCCTCGTCGTTCGATTACGACGACTCCTACAGCGACAACGACAACTACTCCTCCAACACCTCCGCCTCATCGATCCTCGACAACTCACCCCCACCAGTGTCCCGTGGCTTGCGCACGTTCTGCAAGGCCCACATCCTCGCTGACGTGCCACCGTCGAAGTACACTCCTCGCCGTGAAGATGAGGCAGACATGAGGATGGCGCAGATTGAGTCTGGTTTCTGACTGACGTTGCGTCGTGCGCCAGAAGCAAGAGGACGAACCGCGCGAGCTGTCTGGGGGAGTACGAGGTTTCCTTTAGGTTGTTCGAGAGTATTTAACTGGTATCTTGCGTGCTTGATGGATCGTAATCTCTTTCTTTGCAACGAGTCGTGGTCAGTGTGCAACTTACGAGTACGAAAGCGGACTTCCAATGTCTTCCATCCCGCTTCCACATCATCTCTGTCTCTTTCAGTCTCTCTCACCTTTGTACAGTAACAATGCCTCGCTCTGCGTGTCAAATGATATCTCTTATCGTTCTTGACGCTTCTTTAAACACGCGCCGTGCCGCTTTTGACTCGAGCATTGATATTACTTGTGGCCTAGCTCAAAATTTCAATTCCGTTGGAAGTTGCGCCGTCTACAGATCTGCTGACAGCCAATTGTGGATACGTGAGTTCATTCCTCATTACTACGCGACAAATCTTGGGATAAGTCCTTGGAAATTCCGGTTTCAATGGTGATTTTTTTTTCTGGAATTCGCGCAACTCTCAGAATTGGCTTTGATATGTCGTATTCTATCTTGCGGCGGTCAGAAAGGACATCCCCATCAAGGAGGATGCTTCCCGGCGATTGAGACACCCCCACCTCACACTGAGCGTTGTTCCATCGCTTCGCAGGACATCGGTTCAGGTGGGCAGTGGAAGATTGACATGTCTATAGAATGTATTCCTGCAGGCTTGTCATCGGCATGTATGACTTAAAATAAGTAAATGATGCGGCAAGGATAGTTGCCTTTGACTTGTCAAGACTGGCCCGAGCATCAAACATGTCTTGTACTTTGACAGTCATGAACGATTCAGCACTCATTGCCGCGGAAGATGATCCCATCGAATGAAATTACATTGCATCTCGGACTCGGACTCCTCGCTTTTGAACGATGGGAACGATTCAATATGTCTGCGTTGGTGCCAGAATGTGCTGGGTCGCTTACACGCCCCATCACCCCGACAGTGTCGAGGAACAAATTAAAGCCAGTTTTAACTCAAAATTCCTTACCATCGCGAACACAGCCTTTCCTACGTTCAGCGATGATTAATTGGCACGTCCGCAAAAAAGGTCAGCCTGGTGCAATGATCAGTGCGCAGATCCTGTGAGTATTGTTGATAATGAATGAGGAAGAGGAGCCGAGCCTTTGCGAAAAGGATCTTCCCCTTCGAGTGCACATCGTGTTTCTAGGTGATTGAATATTAATAGCGTCGAGCAGCTCATCCCAGATACTGTTAACCTGCTGGCGGACGAAGGCCACGGTGGAGACCTGAAGGGGGTGACCCGGGAGGTGATGACAGGGGTACTGACGGTGGTGATGGTGGCGGGGGCGGCGCGGGGTTGTTAATTATTATTGCGAATCTCTCGATTTTGTGCGGCAACGAATCAATTATTAACATTGTGCGAACTCTGGTCGGAGCTTTCGACATTTGGGTTGTAATATCAGCCAACATTTACGCTGGACGTTCGATAGCATACTGCATCATCAGTTCCCGCCTCAGCCTCAAAATCCAAAAATCTATTTGGCGAGGTAACGGAACGTCTTAAATTCAATGAAGTTAAGCGTTCCAAATTAAATTTCCTGGGGCTGGCCAAGAGACAAGGAGGGAGTCGACCTAGATTGTTGAGCGGCGATGAGTGGCCTGTCACATGAGTCTACCGTTTCCACAAGATAACAGTTAGAGTTGTCCAGCGTACAGGAACGAGAGATCAGACAGTATCGGCCGATCCACGGTTGGACGTGCGCATGCATTTCCTAACAAATGACGATATAACATCCACATTCGCGGTGCTGGAATCATCAAGGTTGGTGGCTGGTGGTTGAGGGCAATTTTTTGGCCAATCCGGACTGGAGTTTGGGGCTTCAAGCGTCGCTTCCATTGACTGATCGTTGCGTTCCGTGCCGAGACCATTCAGGTCCAATAAGGGGCTCCTTATCTGGAAAGGTTGCGATACCAGACGTCAACGAAGGTTCGGCGCTCAGGCCATGCGGATGTTATTTTTTAGCCCATGGTCATTGGAAGGTGCGTTTCGTGTGTCAACCGGCTTCTGCTGGATAGTTGGCCACGGTGAGCTCTCCGAAGAGTCGGTTCCCTTAAATTGCGTGGTCTACCTAACAGCATGGTGAGAGCGAAAGGAGCCTTGATATGCCAAATTGGCGAAATAGCATCCGACCAGAGATCTCAAGAAATTTGTAAAGCCCTTTATATTTTCGCATTGGCGATGCCATATTTGCGTTTGCACTGCGAGACCCAGTCTTGCGTCTAAATTGTGCACTTGATCAGATAATGAAATATAAAATCAAAATTTGTTGTAGAGGTGTATGTCTTACATCGTGCCCGCATGTAGCTGTCTGCAAGCTGCTCCATTCATTCGTAGACCCGGCGCCGGTTAGGTTGGTCCAAAAATGATGAATGAAAGGTGTGGGAGCATTTCAAAGCAATGGAAGAGCAGGCCATAGTTCTGTCATGCGCAATTGGCAGTGGTACACATGACTGGTATCAGCATCGAGTCCCAGTATATCGATACACTTGTCTAGATAAAGTGAAGAAAATGAGGAACTGTCATGCGACGTACATTTATGGCTTGTTTCTTCCCACTTGTTGTCGGCAGAAGCTCGCTTGTAGACAGATTCGCCAGGTTATCGGAATTGTGAAATTTACCAATCATGTCTTGAAATTTCACCGCCGTGAACGAGTCCCCAAGGTGGGCGCCGAGCGTATTCATTCTCGCAGGCAATAGTGGTCCGTTACAAAAAGGTTGAGCACGTCTATGGTTTGCGTCGCATGACGGCTGATGATAACGATTCCATATGTCCACCTAGGTACTGGATTGTTTTGCTTTGCCGACACCTTGCATCAGTCCAACACACCACGTCCAAGGGAAGATCGGACCAAAGATAATTTAGCGAATAAAGCCTCCAGTTGGTCAGAAGCTGGTGAGGGTCAGGTTTAGTCTTTAATTGGCGCAGTCTCAGACGGAGGATCAATCGTGCTGCTTGCAGGAGTCCCTGCAGGCACTTGAAGTGAGCTCGTCGCCTCCTCTCACTTTCTGAGTCGTCATACAGCTGCTGGGCTTGTCTCCAGGATCTCCTTTCGGTATAGCAGATCTGGGGAGCCGCCTGGTTTGTAGCTTTTGTAATCGCAAGTGGAGAGTGGAGTGATATGAGACGAGAGGGTTGGTCAACGTAAGTGACTGTACCCACCGGGCCGGTTAGCGCCCAAGGTCTATTTCGAACTGCACCCATCCATCGCTCCCACTGCGCCCATTAGCGCGACCTACAGATGCTCGAAATTAATGGAAGACATGTATCATTCTACACTCGTCGCGTCGTGCATGACTTACTTCTGAACTGTCGACCTGCAGGATCGACTTTGGCCATGCGTGGAAGAACGGCGCCCAGTGACATTATGTCTGATGTCTGACAGATAGAGTGAATTCCGATGGTGATGGTGGGTGTATCATTTTATTGTCTTCGAGGTGCCGCACACGGCATGTACAGGTAATCACGGGTTTGCCGAGACAGCGTCGAGTATAAAGGCAGGTGTGGTGGGACACGAATCTATCATCGAGTTCATCGATAACATCTCGACACCATGAGACTCACCTTTGCTCTTGTCGCTCTGGCAATTGCCCTCCCGGTCTTCGCCGTACCCACCCCAGCTCTTCCGACTCACCAATGCGAGCGTAAGAGGGGTCTTCAAGTTGGTCTCAAGAAGCGAAACACTGGTATGAGGTTTATCTTGTGCTATTTCCACAAGAACCGTTGTTCTAACCGAGTTATCCAGGCGCCGGTGTCGCTGTCGCCCGCTTCATTGTCTCAACTCCCGACGACCCAGACCCAAACCAGCCCGAACCAGAACCAGAGCCAGAACCAGAGCCAGAGCCAGAACCAGAGCCAGAGCCGGAGCCGGAGCCAGAACCAGAGCCGGAGCCCGAACCCGAACCTGAGCCAGAGCCTGAACCTGAACCTGAACCTGACCCAGGAGACGGTGGGGATGGAGGTGACGGTGGGGGTTGTTAAGTAGTTTACCAACCTCTGAATTTGGTCAAGCCTAGGACCATTCACCAGCTACCATTCTTCTAAATTTTCCTTTCCCCAAAGTCACCGTTAGCTATTATTTCAAAGGAGAGTTGAAACCATTGCGTACACCCTTCACCCATTGTTTACTTCCGAATCACCTTTTACCTCCGTGATCTGCGTTCATGATGCAGTTGTTTACCATTGTTTTTACCTGAGGATTCATGTTGGAATCGGACTGTTTCGAAACGAGATATCAAAAGTTTCACTGTGAACTCAATCACCGGCTGTTTTAAGATTCCCTATCTGACGTCGCGCTTCCAAGAATTTCTAAAAACCTTGGTTCGGCAATGCAATAAATACTTCGTCAACCAGACTTCCGTATCGACGATCGGCGGCCGCTAGTTGTCTCCGGAGGGGATTGCCTATCAATGTTTTCCTGCGCGGCATAGCTTCTGGCGATCCGTTTTCACTGCTGTACTCTGAAGTCAGCCAGGTTCACCGACAGATATATCCACGTTAGCAGCAAACAAGACATACCAGCGACGCCTGATTGTTTGAGGGTTGCAAGAATAGAGCACGGATGCATCTAGTTAGATATGTATGACTGAAGGTACACCCAAATCGTCGGCAGATGTGGTTATATTATTTACTTCGTGCGAGGGGTTTGAATCGCAACGTCCAGCCAGCAAGTCTATCTAGTTGCAATATTCGATCAGTTAACCAAAAACAAACGGTAAAAATATCTGACCCCCTCACTGAGAGGACGAAGATGAGTATAAGCCGTGAAGGTGCAGTTGAATCGGAATAAGACTTGGGTGACTTCGTACGTGGATAGCTCCATATCGTGAGTCCGAGATGTCGGGATTACGCGTTCCTACATCGTTGACATGGTCTCCATCGCATCGTGCACGTCCGAAGGATGAAATTTTGTGGATGTTCCGATATAGGTCCAAGGCAAATAGATACCAGCTTGTGACGTGAAGTATAGCATTCGCTGTGGGTAGGTTGGCGAGCGATCAGGCCATCTCGGTGCTCTATGCTGGACAAACGCACCCCTCGCGGTTGGCGGGATTGTTCGAGAGCCGTGGCGGATAGGCGGGGAGGGCCGTGTATAAGAGTAACTCGAAGCCATTGAGGCAAAGATCAGCTTCCTTGACAGATATAACCTGTCTGCGACCAATTATTGATTCAAGGTGAATTTAAATGACCTGTGATGAAGGAAAGCGTTGTTCTTACCCGAGGAAACGCTCACGTCAATCCGCGTGGGCACGGAAAGTCGCATCGCATTCTGGCACCCCGCAAGCGGCATAACACATCGGCTTGTCTTGATAATTCATCATCACAATTCATATATGCGCTAGAGTCATCGACGTCGAATGTCGAGGAAGGTTCTTGGGCGGTGGCTTTGAAGATGGATTCAATTGAATGATCATTTGCAGCATGCTAAGATAATTTCCGGTCCACGAATGTGCCCCGACAGTTAAGCGTATCTTTGAAAAGATCCGAACCCATAGTTTCGAATGTCAATATGAGTTTGCTGCTCGTGCCTCGAATATCGTCCACCTTTTTGATAGGAGTCGGAACGAGCGTTTCGTGAGGCAGGTGACTTCGCTTTGGGGTGGTCGCAGCGCTCCGGGTGTGAAGGCCATCAGCCCATATAGATCTTTCATTTCTAACCGAAAATTGTAAGCATGAGGTATCCTGAGATGTTAAACTGGAGGACTAGAAATCAACCTACAATGTAATAGGATATGTCGATGCACACGTGTGGAACTAGTTGGCTCATCGGTACGTCTGGCTATTCATTCGCTCAAATAACGGGCCGACCCGTTATGAGGGTAGCTATATTGTGATTGAGATATATGTCGCGCCGGCATTGGACTGTCGGCCCGTTCATCCATCCGTTCATAGCTTCTATGCTGGCACACAGTGAGCCCAAAGGTGTGGTGCACGTCAAGAGTATTAGCAGGCTGGGCACGCCATAGATACTCACAGAGAGTCTGCGTGACTGACATCCCAGTTGAATATTACTACATCGTTGCGTCAAAGACAGAGTTGGCATGATGGGCGACATACAGTATTCTGGCGTGTTGCTTCCCTCTTATCTTCCGTAGACGCTCGCTCGTCGAAGAATTTGCCCATGAGTTGGCTTTTAGCAGTGTATTGATTACATCTCGAAAATTGGCCGCCGTCAAACCTGCTTGGTGGAGGAAATGTTGGCGGCATCTTATCCACCCAGGAAATCAATTAAGTCATTCAAGCACGAACGATGTGAGCGGTACCTTCTGTCTCAACTCGTCGTCTGAACGTTTCGACTGCTTCTGCGGCGGTAGATGGAAGTGATGTAATAAGTCCATGTTCATCACCACAACATACTGCCTCGAGGAACAATTCAATAATCCTGATCGCCGTGAACACGGCCTCCACATTTTCGGCGTTCTGGCCAAGTGTTGCCTCCATTGACGCTTTTACAAAGCATCGAAGCATCATCGCCTTAGTCAGGGTCGCTGGAGCTGTCTTGTTCATCGTCGTGTACTTCAGTTAGAGAGTCCAGGCGCAACGCAACGTCACTGGCTTGGGTTAGGGTTAAACAGTGCATCGTGCGCCAATCCAAAGAATAATGTTTCCACTCATCTCCATCGACCACATCTCTCCCACAATGCCCGAGCATGAGTGCACTGTGCTCTGCCTTTGGCAGATATAGGCTCTTGTAATGAGGGGGATAAGCTCTTCGCAGTGTATTACTGAATAACGTGCCGAAGCTCGCAACTTCCACCCATCCACAGCGGATCTCTGGAACAGCGCTCATAGGCTATGAGTGTACTACGTGACAGATGGAAGCTCTCGCGGTGGGACACATACATCGTTTTATGCTCTTGGCGATTCGGCACAGGACTTACTCCGGAATATGAAAGTATCTAAACACAAACAGGTACCTGAAACATCGTCGAGTATAAAGGCATGTGCGATTGAACACACAGTCTATCATCAACGAGTCCGCTCAAGTTCATCGATAGCATCTTAACAACATGAAACTGACTTTGTCTCTCGTCGTTCTGGCATTCGCACTGCCAATCTTCGCCATGCCTACTCCTACCAACCCAACGCACAAATGCCTCCGTAAGAGGAACCTAAGCCTCCGGAAGCGTACCACTGGTATGAGATTTACCCTTTGATATTTCCACAAGTACCATTGTTCGTACTGAGGTATCCATGCGCCGGTGTAGCTATTGCCCGCTGGATTCCCGTCACTCCCGAAGATCCAAATCCGAACCGGCCTCTCCCGCGAACATCAGCACACCCAACACAAACCCCGCAACCAGGAATATTACTCCCAGAAGACCCAGGACCACTAGGACCCATAGATGTTCCAGGAGACCCAGGAGACCCATGGACCCCAGATGAAGGGGGCTGCTAAAGTTACCCACCACCAATCCAGAGTCTGTCGATCATTCACTTTTTACATGTATTTCCGACGGTTACAACTCCATCTCAGATCACCCTTCGTTCCATTGCTTTCAAAGGAGGGATGGAATCCATCTCAACATCGTTTTCTGCTCATTTATTTCCCCCCACCCTTTGCGTCTGTGAATAGCGTTCCCGGCGCGTTTCTTTACCACTGTTTGTACTCGACGGTTTATTTTGGTGTCCATCCGTGACCGCAACTCGGAATGAACTCTTTTGTTGCTCAATTTTTTATTGAGAAATTTTTGATCACATTCCTCCAAAATTTGGCCAAGTTGTTGCAAGGTTGCAAGCTCAGCCCAAACGGTCACAACGCTTACAATATCTGGAATACACCTGGCCAACGTAACAGTCGACGAAAACGCGGATAGAGCCAACAGTTGTGAGAACGGTGACGGGAAGGAAGGTTCATGAACCGGTCCGTAGATTGCAGCTCTCGGGCTAGACTGGGATCATCGCGTCGATCCTGTGACATCACGCATGAATATTTCATCAAGAACTTGATCGTACTAGGCACCATAGATGTAGTATTACTGTAGTACTCGAGTAATAGGTTAGCTAGCCAGCTGCTATATCTACGGACCGGGTGCCTACTTTTTACCTTCACAAGTCAAGTTCATAACCCTGGTAGGCCTCCTGCTTTCAGCGAACGCTACTTCGTCATGATCAAAGAACTGGTAAATTCTTTGCGACCTGTCATTTGCGACCTTCAAACGAAAACCGGGAAAACCGGGAATATCCCGAACGCGCCTTCCAACTTAGGTGATCGCATCATAGGTACGGCTTTGTTCAACCCCTAGATGGCAGCAATTCCGTATTCGTGTCTCTGTACTAGATTGTTCCACCACTCTTAAGACCCCATCGGTACACATTTGAGGATGAGGAATATCCCTTGAGGAAGCCAGGAGGCGAGTAATATACGCACGAAACCAGGCATAGATCAAATGTTCCTTCAACCTGTGCTTCGCATATTCGGCGGTTAGCCCGAATAGAACCCATCCTCTCCGTCTTCACACTTGCTGGTGTCGTACTTGTCGTAGCGGGTTTCTTCGGAAAGATACGAAATGTCATCAGTATTTCCCACATCAACAGCAATGTGATAGGATTTTGACAGATAGTGCCTCTGGCTATGGGATAGATGTATCATTCTATTCAGTTCGCCGCGCTAACAGGTCTGATAGGGAAGATCACCCGCGACTTCCAGTTCCTAATACCTTGGCAAGTTGTATGAGTGTGCTACTCGTCAAATAGAAGCCCTCACGATGGGTCAGATGCATCGTTTTATGGTCTTGGCTGTTCCGCGTACACACACGATCAGGGAAGACACCATGGTGTATAAAAGCGAGTATGATTGACCTCAAAAATCCGTTGACGGGTCTGGCGAAGTCTACTGTCAGTGTCTCGACACCATGAAACTCTCGATTGCTCTTCTCGCCTTGGCGATTGCACCACTAGTCTTTGCCGTACCCGTGCCACTCGAAGAACCAGCTCAACCGACATGCGATCGTAAGAGAAGCCTTATGAAGCGTGCGGTTGGTATGTGGATTCATTATCGCTGCTGCCTTGACGTTTCGTTTCGTTGACCCTAGCTTTCAAGGCAGGGATATTGTTCCGCGCCGTAATATTCCACCAAAACCCAAACCAACTCCAGACCCAGGGGAGACAGACACAGAGGTTCCAGAGCCGCCAGATGATGAACAGGAGCCAGAGCCAGAGCCAAAACCAGAGCCAGAGCCGAAGCCAGAGCCAGAGCCGAGCACACCACCTCCAGGAGAGGACGATAATGGACTGGACGATGCAGCTGACGGACCTAATGATGGAGAGGACGGCGGTGAGGACGGCGGTGACGGTGACGGGGATGGGGGCGGTGGGGATGAAGGAGATGAAGGAGGGTGCTGAGATACGATTGATATTATAACCTAGAAAGTTGGTGGGACACAGATCAAACACGGCTTACTTGGGGTTCGTTTCCACCTTCCATGCTTTTCTGTTTTAAGTCACCGTTACCGTTTACTTTCAAACGGAGAATGTAGCCACTCACGTTGTAAGTGTTTCCTGTGCGTGATTTATCGAACAGTGGTTGGTTTGCTTGCGAAATTGCTGGAGAAGATGCAATCCTGTGGAGACCAAATTGTACAGCTGTAAGGTGCTGTCCGCGCATCGTACCTGTGGGAAGGAAAAAAGACGGTTATGTTGTTGAACGAGGAATAGGAGGAAGCCAATTTCCAAACATGGGACACCCGATTGACATGTACTCAGTTCACAAATACTCGAGTACGATTAGCGGATGCACAGTAACGTGGATATTTTCATGTATCAATTGTGACTTCTGTGTGCTGTTGGAGGACCTGGCATTAACGCGACACTATCGTCAGGATACACTGGCTTGGATTAGCGACGGAGAGAGGCACTTTCCAATTTCCAAGTCGATGCCATGCATCAGGTAGGGCCTCGCGGAAAAGCCTTCTTCGGTGGACAGACGGGAATCATTGTACCAACCATCGCTTCTCAATACAACACCATCCCAATCATGGTTTTTAGCGGAGATGCCTGAGCAACGCACAGAGACCCAGGGAGTAAGACCCACATACTCGAGTAATACTCGAGTAGTACACTGGTGAGATTCGCACGTAATGGAACGGGGGATTGTTGCGCGTCCAGTATCTGAGCAGTCTCAGTGCGAAAACAGAATTTGAGCTCCGTCAATTCACAAGACTGTCACCGCGATATGAGCGGCGATGGTCAGAGTGCGCCTATGAAATTTCAGTCTCCGACGCCTTCATGCCGATGGGAACCACGCCATCACTGGCATCACTACTTGAACCTGAAGTCATGATTTTCATGTCGATGTTCAAGACTCGGATAGCAACGAACTGTCTTAAGGACGCACTATGCGGACTATATCCGGCTTTTCTACTTGTTCATCTCCTCTAGTTTTCGGCAGATGCACAAACGCGCCAAGATGATCAACAATCTATCAATTACGTCTTGTCAACAAGCTGACCGTAAGCGATTCCTCACAGACCTGATCGCATCGTGGGTGTTCTCGTGGTCAATAACGCAGTCAAACACAAATAACTTGTGTGCATCCGTTCGCCGCTCCTCGTCGTCAATTTTGAGTATTTCCCCCGCTGTCCGCGGCAATGATTTAATATGTCTGATCCTGCTGGATCGTTTTCACTCCATCACCACTAGACTACCTTTAAAGTTATCCAACGCAAGGTTCCTCTCGTGCCGGCAAGCACAGTCTTCGCACCAGCGAGGGGGCGGTGATCAAATACTGTCCTCATTTGACGCTTTCGCAACCCAGCCCCTAACTCCTTCACGCCACGAAGTCCTACCATCCTCCTATTCTGGATTGAAACTGTCGCAATTGACGCTATGGACCATGGCACTACATACCAGACGACATTTCGACCCCGTCTGAATATCCTTCGACAAACAAGACACCGGCGGTGACGGCTGCAACCACTCCGTGAGGATTATCGCGTCGTCTTCACAAGAACTTCCTGCAATAATACGACATTGTCCATTCATCAAAATACCAGAAATACCCTTGCACGGGCAGTCGGAAATTCTTCGTACATTAAGGCATTGACGCTATCATGCTATCATGAAGTCATCACCCACAAAGTCACAAACCCTATTACATTGACGGAAATCCAATTTGACGGAAGTGCGACTCTAAAACTGATTCTATCAATACTTTAGCGTCATCCAGTTTCATCCCTCGAGGAGCTCTACAAAAAAGCACTTTTCCATACATCCATGAATCTGTTTTCTCGAACGACATTCGTCCGCAGACACAATTGTCGCTGGAGTCGGGCTGCTTCGGAAATTCTGTGCAGGGAGCGCAGGTGCAGATTTTTGCATTTCACGAGTGATGTATTTACAAGCCTTTCTGACTGCTGATCCGGCTGATCAGGGCGACGGGTTTTTGACATCGCCCATGAATGTGCCCTTACCACACTCGTTGAGGCACCGCAACTTTCCCATCGCAAAAGGCACATCGGCGGCATGAAACGGTCAGAGTTATCGGTATCAAACAAAATGGTTTTCCCTCGCATTCTCGGCAGGAGCTTGGCGCTGAAGCTGAGATATCGTAAATTCGTATTTCTTGAATGTCAGCCACTGTTTGCGATGCCGAACTGGTTCGAAGTCGGATATGACCATCGCACGTGCGCTCTTTCACAAGCAACGAGTCGGCGCGCACATTACAATGCACGCCAGGTGACTGTATTCTGTGAGTAAAGCTTTTAGGCAATACGGGTAGTCTTGGTCATCGATTCTTGTTGTGCGCGTTGGGAGTGAATGCAAATAAATATATGTCCCTTGCTATTGCTCCTGCTGCACTCCTCCCTGAATATATAAAAACATAGGACTGCAAATTCGACGGAATGCATCCAGGTACGAAATGTGAAATGTCTTCAACATTTCTCCCACAACACTCATGCCGACGGAAGGTGTTCCTCGCAATCGAAGATTCGCATCATTTTGTGCCCTCCGCGTCGCAACAGATCTGATAGAGAACGTCACCAGTTCCCCCGTCCCTCTCATGCAAGTAGCAATGAGCATACCGATCGACAGGTTGCGGCTCAGACATATGTCATTTTACGCTCATCGATGTACCGCGGATGATTTTCTCTGGATGTGACGAGGTCATATCTGAGGAATTTATTGAAACGTCCGCGAGTATAAAGGCAGGTATGATTGGCCTCAAATCCTACCATCATCGAGGTTTCTCCAAGCTCACTGACGGTGTCCCGAGATCATGAAACTCACTATTACTCTTTTGGCGCTGGCAATTGCGTTCCCAATCTTCGCCATACCTACTCCAGAGGATGACGAACCCACTCGTCCGGTTGTTTGCCGTAAGAGAACCCTCAGAAAGCGGTGCGATATCACTGGTATGCAATTTATTCCTCCAAGTGCCACAACAGTGTTCGTTCAACGAGGTATCCAGGTTGCATTATATCCGTTGGTTTCACCTCGCTGGCATGCGCAGCAGCTGCAGCTGAAGAAGGACTGAGTAAGTACATACTCCAATGCGTGTGAAGAAAGAACATAAATGTCCCATTGACTTCCCAAGACCCTGTGGCGGATGCAGACTGCTTAATCGCGTTAGGAGAGACCATAGACAAATTTGTGAGCTTAATTTTAAACCAATGCTCTTATACAGTGTCTGAGATGTTTCTATACAACAGGACGAGTGTTCTTCGTGTTTCCCGGATCCCGTAACCAGTATAGAGTCTATCCTATCTGACATCGAGGACTTCCTCGATGAAGAGGGTGATGGCGACTTCGACCCTGGAGATGGAGATGGCAGCGGAGGATTTGGCGGAGGTGATGGAGGTGGTGATGGAGGTGGTGATGGAGGTGGAGACGGAGGTGGAGACGGAGGAGGCGATGGAGGAGGAGGCGGCGGAGGGGGTGGGGGTTGCTAATAATTTTATCAACCTACGCACAGAAAAAGCTGGGCTCCGAGTTCGAATCACTCACCAATATATATCCCCGATATTTCTCCTTCTCCCAACGCACACCCAGGATAATAGCTTCAAAGTCAGAGTTGAATCCACGCCTATTCCGCTTCCCATCTTAACGGTCGCTTCCGTGTGAGTTTGCACACAAAGCGACACATTATGCTCCACTGGTTGTGCTCGAAGGGTGTGAGTCGAATCCAGATTCCAATGCCAGAAATTTTGACCATTGAGATATTTCAATTTCATCTGGTAATCCTAAATGTACAGTCGGGGGCGTGGATCTTTGGGTTGAATAATTTTGGCCTGATTCTGTTGGTGGGATGACTTTAGCACTCTTACCACGAATGTTTTGGAAATACCCGCGTCTGCGTGCAGACGATTATGTTCAGGAATTACACGCGAGAAGTGTTGAGCAACGGTATTCCTTTGAGGGATGGACTCGACGGACAAAACTGAATGCGGCGACACGACGTTGAGTCCTCCTATAGCTCGTAAAAGGCGGCCTAGTCACATGATCCAACGAGTGAGATGGTGCTTCCTCTCAGCGCGAGTTAGGGATGGGCCGCTTGGCAGATTTGCGTTAAGAGTAAAGTTTCCAAACAGAGCCTCACTTGGATTCCGAGACGAGAGAACCTCCCTCAATCGAATTTGCTTCCGTTGACAGCTTTGCAAGGTAACCCTTGAGTTCACTAGATACCGTTCGAAACGGTGGCATTGAAGCCATTTGAGATGGAATGGGAAACGATTGCGAGGTTGTTAATGTCCGAGCTTCGTGTGCAAAAGTGTTACATTTAGATTTCATAGAACTGTGAGGCGTGTTTGCGAGAGCCATGCGCCCAGAAGGTTCGTCAGGGTCCGCTTTGATCAGCTTGCGAACGTGCCTGGCCACGCAAGAGACAAACCGCTGTGAATAGCCTGCGATTAACATATTGGGTATCGGATTGGAGATCAACCTAGTATGCCTTTGCTTGATTCTAGCCTCTGTGGATCTATGCGTGAACAACTTTAGCTCCTTTACGGAATCTACTGCGGTCTCACCCACTTCCGAGTCATAGGGATCGACCACCAACGAAAGCTCAAAACATTGCGGAGAAATTTCGAAACTGTATTGTTTATTGACGCCGTTCACGGTCCGATTATTAGGCGCCAGAGCAATGTGGGCGTCCGGTGCGGAAGAAATGGTTATCACCAGCAGTGAAGTTTTTGCGAAGGAAAGGTTGCGGTGCCTGCGCTCGGAGTGGGTTTGAGAACGATTCGTGGACGATGTCGCAGGCCTAGATCCGATGCCCTGATCGGCAGGATCAGCATTCCGCGAAGCCTAAGAATAGAAATTATAATCAGTTCCTGTTGCCAATAATAGCTTCACACATGTTCTGAAGTCCGTTAATTCCTCTCAGCTCCATTGTGCCACGGAGACGGAATTGAATAATAGCACCTCGGAAAACGCCTCGGGTCGGTCCTGCCAATTCCCCCATGGCGGTCGTCCGACACATTAGTAGTTCTTGAGCGGGACTTGGGCAAGGACTCTCCAGCCTAGACCCAGATTCCGACCAAAAAAATTGCCATTGTTTCAGGCGAGCGTGGAGGCATCAATGCTCGGTCCGATTGAGCGCCAAAGCGATGTTAGCGCCAAGTACAAAGGAATCCATTATCACCACCAACAGTGAGGCTTTTGCGAAGGAAAGGTTGCGGTGCCTGCGCTCGACGGAAATGATTCGTGGACGATGTGGCAGGCCTAGACCTGATGCCCTGATTGGCAGGATGACCGATGAGGAAAAATAGCAATTACGATCAGTAGCTGCATGTTCTGAATTTCGTCAATCCCCTCAGCTCCTCTCCATTGTGCCACGGAGACACGGAAAACGTCCCCGGTCCGGTGCTCCCAATTCCCACTGGCGGTCATTCGACGCATTAGGAGATCTTGAGCGAGGCGCTGGACTTCGGCAATGGCTGCCAGGGCTGGACCCAGATTGCGACCGGAAAAATCGCCTTGGATTGTTTCAGACGAGCGTGGAGGAATCAGTGCTCGCTAGCATTAACGCTCCGGGATGTGTTTGAGGACAGATGCCTGAGTTATTGTTTCGGGGAGTTTCCGAATTGCACTCCCATCGACACTGTAACAGCAAGCATTGATTCCCCCAAGCTCGTGTGAAACGCTCCAGGGAGGTCGCAATCCGGGTCGAGACCTGACAAGCAGTCCCGCGTAGCCCAGTACTGATAGTGTCAGTCAAGAACTCCGTTTTGACGAACACGAAATCGGAATTGGCAAGGGGTCATTCGAGTTTTCCGTTGCTGAATGATATTCATATCTGTCTCCATCAGTGTCACAATGTAACGTGGCACAATGGAGACTCCCGGACGGCAGTTTTCAGCACCACGCATGCAGCAGCATTGCAGCTATTGTTGGCAGCAGGTACTGTTTATAATTGCTATTTTTATAACTTCAATTCTCACCGGAATGGTGATCCGGCTGATCATCATATGGGGCCTAGACCAGTGACATGTTTCCACCGTGCGAAGGCGCCGCAGCTTTTCCGTCGCGAAAGCCTCAGTGTTGGTGACCACGATTTCATATTTGCAGTTTCGTACTGGATCGCTCACGTCGCTTAATCGGACCGCTCACTGTGAAGGAACAATACAGTACTAGCCTTCGTCCCTAACACAATGCGGCATGCGACTCACTTCAAGACGCTGACCCTGTGTTGCTTCCATCGGATGCCTGCAAAGCGGCGGAAAAATGCTTCTATGGTCCTGCGCAAAGCCTCCATCGCTGCCCCCATCGATATCGATTCTCGCTCGTCATCACGGTCTATTCAAATGAATAAGAAATGTGTCAACATCTGTCCCACTCCGATGACACTCAACTGAAGTGCTTCACGCAATGAAAGATTTATATAAGTTTGTGCTCCCCACGTCGGAACAGATCTGATAGAGAACGTCAGCTGCAGCATCCAGTTCCGCTTCCCTCTCACGCAAATACCAACGTTGACAGGATACCACTCTAGCGCTGGGAGATATGCATCACTTGATGGATTTCGCCGTACCTTGCAAGACTTAGTCCTGAATGTAGCCAGGGTTCCTGAGAGATTTATCGAGTCATCAGCGAGTATAAAGCCGGTATGCTTTACCACAAATTTCTATCATTGAAGCTCACTGATAGTTTCTCTTGAAACCATGAGACTCACTACCGCGTTTCTCGTCCTTGCAATTGCACTGCCAATCTCCGCCACACCTACCCCGCTCGAAATAGTGGGGCCGGGGTGCGAGCGTAAGAGAACCCTCAGGAAGCGATGCGATATCACTGGTATGCGATATCATACTCTGCAGTCCAAGACAGCATTCGTTCACACTGAGTAACCCAGGCTGCATCATATCTGTTGGTTTCACCTCGGCGGTATGCGCGGCGGCCGCATTGGAAGGAGGACTGAGTAAGTTCATACTGTGAACAAGTAAAAAATCTGAACATAAACTCACAACTTTCACCTTCTCAGACCCTCTAGCGGATGCAGAATGTTTAATCGCATTGGGAGACGCCATAGCAAATTTTGTGGGTTTAATGTCAAACTCATTCTTTGACCCATTGTCTGAGATGATTCCACAAAACAGGGCGAATGTTCCTCGTGTTTCCCGGATCCCGTAACCAGCGTAGATTCAGTTCTCTCAGACATCGAGGGCCTCCTCGATGGCGAGGGTGGCGGAGGCAGCGCAGGAGATGGTGGAGGTGGTGACGGGGGTGGTGACGGGGGTGGTGGAGGTGGTGACGGAGGGGGAGGAGGCGGCGGCGACGGCTGCGAATGACTTTAACAAGCAGCACACAAGACGCTGGGCTCCAGATCATTCCACTGTTTCGACGCCGAAGATTAGTTTGTCCGCTGAGATAGTGGAAATTTCCAGAATATGCAATTTGTGTCCCTCCTTCAGTTGAATATTCTCGGTGTGATTCAGTTGGAGGAAGATCCGAGTCTGTGGTACTTCCGCCACAACGTCATAGTCCCAAGCGCCTCAGCGTTCATATGATCATGGTCAGGAATCATATGGAGCACACATTGAGCGGTGTTACCGCGTTCTGTTGACAGGGAGGGATTCGAAGGAACGCCACGGAAGTGAGCGAGACGAAGTTGAGACCTTCAAGGGTTTAGTGATAGCGTTGTCCCGAAAGTCATAGATCACTCGCGCAACGTGGTCCATTTTGCCTTCGTCTGCATGAGAGGGAAGTGCTGGCTGGCCAGCGATAAAATGGAAATGTCACTGAAATGGCTTCAATTTGGCTTGTGAGGTAGACAACGATTGTCATAATACTAATGAGACAATTTTTCTTCCGTTACTGTAACGGTGTTGCAAGAAACTGTTGGCATTTATTCGAAGATTCGAACTGCGCATGGAACAATGATATGGTTAACAAGAAATGCGAGATGTGTTTGCACGAGCAGAGTGAAATAGTAGGCCCAAGCTAACTTTGGGGTCTAAAATATGCTAAAGCGGCTGAGGATGTCACATTTGTCACATTTGTCACACCATGCAAAATTCCACAAATTTTCACCCCGGATGCGCTGGAGATCGTCGTAGCGGTACATAGAACGTCCAGGACGTTGAAACGACTGTATAATGGAGCTAAAAGCTTTCTACTTAGCAGCCATAAAAGTTTCCACCTGGAATCTTTATGGTGGGCAGTTTCCCAACAGTCTTTTCAACTGCCGGACGTGAAAAGGTCAGCCAGTGGCACCGCTATTTGGAGGTTGTCTGACACTACAAAAAATTGAGGTGAAATGCCCAAAATGTGCCCTCAAATATGCTAAAAAGTGCCAAGGATCGGTGCTTTTAAGGGGTATTAACCCAAAATTTTGCCTCAAATATGCTAACTTGGTACAAGGATATGGCCATTTTGAGGCTCTAAAATATGCTACCCGGCGCCGAACGTATATGGGAGCTTCTCGGGGCCTGAAATAGTAGTAAATAAGCACTAGTTTCAATCTCCGACAAAATTCGAATTTCTATTTTTCTTGCAACTTGCAACCTAGTTTCTAGCTTGACTCTGTCGTCATCGTCATACCTCTGCACTGTCTGCGGGACTGTCTGCGAACTACTCTGGGCTCCATGCCTTTTAACATTCTACTACGGTCTTCAGCCCTCATTGAGATCAACACCCACCAAATGAACTCGCCAACAAACGCTGCGAAAGCTGGGACCAAATTTCAATTGCAAACTCCCCCCAAAATAACCCACGCTCCTTTCCTCACATTCACATCACAGTTCGTTCATCTTAGTAAGCAGAAATCTGTTCAATTTCATCTCATACGATTCAGGGCAATTTTCTTCGTGTGTGCAGACATCGTATTTGTGACCGGAGTCAAGCGCCAGGAACTGAGTTGGTGTTTGATGATCGTGAAGTTGGCAATTGGCAGGACCACTGGCTTGTATCCGTACCCAATCACCGCCGCGTGGCCATGATCCAGACGTGGCACAACTAAGGCGAGCAGAGGGGGATATTGGATCCACGCAAGGCACATGATGCAGTTATTACCGGTCTCAGGTACTGATCATTGCCGCTATATTTAGGCTTCACCTAAATGCTGATCCGCTGATCAGGGCGTGGACCTGTGACATCATCCAAGAATCATTCCAGCGAAGACAACTCGAAGACACCGCAACTTTCTATCGGAAATGGCCATGTCGGCGGTGACTGTTGCAATATGAAATGACTGATTTCACCATGGAATACGTCGCGACAGCCTTGTCATCGACAAACATCAAATATGGTGAGAATTCATCATCGCTGTGATTCAACGGCACAATTTTTGACTTGTTTCTTCATTCTTGCCTTCAACGGAACATCTTTCTCCGAAGCTTCAGTGTTGTAAATTCATTTCAATCTGTCAATCGTGTCCAGTGACGTGATGGCCGTGGCCGATGCCGCACAATGGGAGTGATCGCATCACAGGCACGAGTTTATTCATAGCACGGTCAATAACTCGAGTGCACCCGTTCGCCTTGAGTCTTCGTCGCTTTCTCGTGTGTCCTCACCGTTGATGACATATTCCCACCACCGTACTGCATTGTTCACGTTGCTTAGACTCGTCACCGGATTGCAAACTACATCAAGGAACAACGGGGGATTTAATGCGGCATTTCTTTCTTCACACACAGGCTGCATTTCAGAAATCGGACCGTCGTCGAGTGTCGCTTTCAATTGGAGCATTCGCAGATACAATGGGGGAATGATTGGATATGCATGAAGTTCCTCGTGAGACTCTCCCCATTCGCCTTCTCCGCCGCCGCCACTTTCTTCGGACGAATGCGAGGAGCAGTCGACGCCCTGCACACCGAGGCACGGCGTTTTATGTTTGACAGAAAATGCCCCTTGCAATGGGAGAGGTACATCATTTAGTGCTTTCCGCGGTGCAACACATTTGATAGAGAACATCACCAGCAGTAACTTTTGCGGACTTCCGCTTTCGAGCCGGAACTACTCCTCAACGTGCACACGCATTCAGGACATATGCGGAGGATGTACAGACATCGTTAAGTATAAAGACGAGTACGATTGAACACCATATCCTATCGCTCAAGTTTCACTGTCGGCGTCTTAAGATCATGAAGCTCACTACAGCTCTCGTTGCACTGGCATTCGCACTCCCAATCTTAGCCCTACCGCGTCCATCCACAAAACGATGTTTCCCCCGCGAAGAGGAAAAGAGAACTCTTAGAAAACGTTGCGATATCACTGGTACGCAATATCATTCCTGCTAGGGTGACAATTCGTTCAAACTGGGCATCGCAGGCTGTATCGTGTCGGTTGGGTTTACCTCGCTGGCATGCGCCGCAGCAGCAGCCGAAGAAGGACTCAGTCAGTACAAACTTCTTTTACGCTATGTAAAAGTTGACCTTGAATCTCACCTTCCGTCCCAGACCCGGTGGCGGACGCAGACTGCTTAATCGCGTTAGGAGAGACCATAGACAAATTTGTGAGCTTGCTTTTTAAACCTGTTCTCTTACACAATGTCTGAGATATTTCTACCCAACAGGAAGAGTGTTCTTCGTGTTTCCCAGATCCCGTAACTACTGTAGAGTCTGTCCTCTCCGATATCGAGGACTTCCTTGATAATGACGATGGCGAAATCGACGACCCTGGTGATGATGATGGCGGAGGGTTTGGTGGCGGTGATGGAGGAGGAGATGGGGGAGACGGAGGAGACGGAGGAGATGGAGGCGGTGACGGCGGAGGTGACGGCGGAGGTGGGGGCGGGGGCGGTGGTGGCGGTGGTGGAGATTGCTAGTGATCCAACCCATCTCTATGAAACAACAATGGAAATGTATTTGGTCATTCCTCCGGAACATTCACTGCCTCGCTCAATATATCTCTCGCACCGTTCTCTCAAACCTTCGCGGTTTATTTTCAAACGCAACGTTGACTTCGTTCACTGCGGCTTCGCTTTGACCTGCTGCGATGGACACGGATGCGTTGATTAAGCATTATTTTCAGAAGAAAAGATTTTTTAAGATTGGAGACGTAATTTGTGTATGGAAATGAGGAACCACCAAGATATCGGTGAGACTAGTAGAACTCGCTTCCTTCGCTAATTTTTCGCCGTTATCACAAAGGATGCGATCGATGCGAGATGAGATCGATGCGAGATGAGATCGATGAGAATCAGAGCATGTCGCTGCATTTTTTATGTCAAGTTGACGTATAGTTGTATCCCCTTGCCACCAGAACATATTTTGCGTCCTTGGGAATGTGGGTCCACCCGCAAATAATTCAAATAAAGCCACCAACCGGTGATCAGCTCGGTGACCTGTGACATCATCCTTGAACCTTTCCAAGCCACGTGAGCGAAGGGAATGCAACCGTTCCAAACCGTTCCAAACCAATACCCAATGCAACCGTTCCAAACTAATACCCACGTCGGCGGTGACTGTTGCAGTATGAAATGTCCGATTTTGCAAAGAAATACTTCGGGACAGTCTTGTCATCGACACATCAGATACGGTGAGAGGTCATCATCGCTGTGATACAACGCCACAATTTTGACATGTTTCTTCAGTCTTGCCTTCAACGGAACTTCTGTCGTCGGAGCTTCAGCGTTTTAAATTCAGTCCATCGTGTCAATGAAGCGATGGCCACGAGCGAAGCCGCACAATGGAAGGGTGATCGCATCACAGGCACGAATACCGCTGGCCAGTGGCGCATCGTCCACAAATAACTCGAGTGCATCGCTTTGCCTCGAGTCTGCGTCACTTTCTCATGCTTTCTCACCGTTGATGACAGCGATTTCATATTCCCACCACCACACTGCATTATTCACGTCGCTTAGACTTGTCATCGGACCACAAAACTACCATCAAGGAACAATGGGGATATAATCCGGCATCTCTTTATTCATACAGAGGCTACAGCAGAGATCGGACAGTGGCCGAGTGTTTCAATTGGAGCCTCCGCAGAAAGAGCGGAGCGCATGAAGTTCCTCGCCAGGCTCTCCACGTTCATCGTATTCATTACCCCAACCTGGTTTCGGGCGGTCGAAGCGCAGTCGACATGGTCTTCACGGCAAGGCACGGTGTGTTATGCTTGGCAGAAAAAGAGGTACATCATTTTACGCTCTCCGTAGTGCAACACATTTGATAGAGAACGTCACCTGCTGCAGTAACTTGTTTCCCTCATTCACATGACAGTGTCTCGCTTTCGTTTGCCCCTCGACATGTAGCGCTCTCCCGATCAGAGAGACGCATACTTGTACGGTCTTCCGCTTTCGGGCTGAACTACTCTTCAACGTACACACGGGGTCAGGGCAAATGCTGGTGATGTACTGAGACATCTTCGAGTATAAAGGCGAGTACGATTGAACACCAAAACACATCGTTCAATTTTCACCGCCATTGTGTTAAGATCATGAAGCTCACTACTGCTCTCGTCGCTCTGGGATTCGCAATCCCAATACTAGCCTTACCACGTCCAACCACAAAACGATGTGTCACCCACGAGGAGAATAAGAGAACTCTTAGAAAACGATGCGATATTACCAGTATGCAATACCATTCCTGCTCGTCGATTTTGTTCAAACTGTACTATGCAGACTGCATCCTATCTGTCGGCTTTACCTCGTTGGCATGCGGTGCAGCAGCAGCTGAAGAAGGTCTGAGTAAGTATAAGCTTATTTTGCGTGGGGAGAAGGGAGAACATGCATTGAAATCCACCAATTTGACTTTTCCTAGACCCTGTAGCGGATGCAGACTGTTTAATCGCCTTAGGAGACACCATTGATAATTTTGTGAGCTTTCAAGCTCATTATCTGACAACTGAGCTGAATCTGTACAACAGGAGGAGTGTTCTTCGTGTTTCCCGGATCCCGTAGCCAGTGTAGAGTCTGTCCTCTCCGATATTGAGGACTTTCTCGATGACGATGGTGATGGCGGATTTGACCCTGGAGATGGAGATGGCGGCGGAGGGTTTCCTGGGGGTGATGGTGGAGGCGGAGGAGGAGGCGATGGTGGAGGTGATGGCGGAGGCGGAGGTGATGGTGGAGGTGATGGAGGTGGTGACGGCGGAGGTGGAGGTGGCGGTGGCGGTGGTTGCTTTTAGACTCCACAAAAGAACTCTGAAAATGTATTTGCTCATTCCTCCAGAGCATTCACTACTTCCTTCGATATATCCCTAACCTCTTTTCTCCAACTTTCGCGGTTTGTTTAACAAACGCAGGTTAGACGTCGTTTCCTGCCGCATCGCTTTGACCGATTGCGACGGACGCGGATGCATTTATTCACCATTATTTTTACTCGATGGGCGGATTCGCGCTCAAGCCTACCGCCATCAGATATGAAGAATTATTTTTGAGAATAGAGACATTGATATTGCCAGGAGAGTGTGCTCTCTACCACTAAACTTCGAAAAAGGGAGGGAAATTGGGATCTTTGATTGGAGCTCTCAAATTTGGTTCCACTTGTTTGGCAATTCGGAAATTTTGACGGTAAGAACAATGGACGTCTGCATCACGTAGCTGGCATATTATCAAAGTTGCGTGGTGTGGAGAACTAAGTTGTCGATGTAGAATCCGCTTCCTTGATTATATTTTGGCCGTGGTCGCGGGATGTGGGAAGTGTCCGATTTGCCTGCATATTTCCGTCAAATTGGTGCAAAAGCTCTACAATTGTATCCTCTTACCATTGGAAATGTTTGCGTCCATGGGAATGTGAATCCACCGTGCAACTACATTGTAACGAATGCGTTCCTTGCTTATTTCTATTATTAGCTCAGGGACGTGCCTAAACGCCGATCAGGCCGATCAGGGTCCGAAGTGACATCATTCGTCATGAATCTTTGTTACAGAACGCCCATCAAGTATCAGCCATCACCGTTGTGGCAGACCCGCCACTGGTTCTAGTGAACCCATAGACTTCGAAAATGGGGTAAATCAAGATCTCCAACCTCTAGCGGAGGCACTGCTACCTTCCAAGGGACAACTCGGTGGCGTACCGAATCAAGAAGCCGCATCAACCGAGGCGAGAACGTGAGATATGGCGCACAATATCCGGAATCTTGACGTTTCCTTTCCCCTCCTCTTCGGCATCGTGGTGGATGTTAAGAGTTCTCGCAGAGGCACCGCAACCTTTTGAGAAATGGATTCGCCAGGCTACGCTCATCGAGGTGAGAACATCATGAACGTTCTGATACGAGCAATGACATATATCAGATTTATTAACTTTGTTTTTCCCCTCGTTTCGGCTGCTATCGCTTCAATGCCGAAAGTTTCTACCTTCATATCCCCCTGGCCGGCGATGGTGGAGATGAACATGGCATTCCGGATCGAATCTGCGTTTAAAGTCTACATTTGTTCCTCGAAGGGGCGGGTAGTGGTGGGGGGTGATGGGTTTGTGTATTATGCAAAACAGAACATTCCAGGGCCAAGGTAGGCATATTGGATCATTGTTAATACCACGGCTGAGGCACACTACTTGTCCTTCGAGAGATAGCAGCTTTTCCAGTGGGAGAAATGCAACTCTTGAAGTTATTCGCAGTACCGTGCAGACTCTATGTCCGTACACACGACGTCATGATCTCGGCATACCCGGAGATTTACTGAGACGTCCTTGAGTATAAAGGCAAGTCCGACTGAGCAAAATGCTGCCAACGACGAGCCCACTGAAGTTTCACAGCTACGGTCCCAACGCCATGAAGCTCACCACTGCTCTTGTCGCTCTGGCATTCGTGCTTCCAATCCTCGCGGTACCTGCTCCACTCAGAACACAATGTTTTCGGAACAAGAGAAATCTTAGGAAGCGTTGCGATATTACTGGTATGATGCTTCGTTTGTTCGCTTACACGACATTACTCTTAACTCAAACTGTACTATCTAGGCTGCATCGCATCGGTTGGTTTCGCCACAGTAGTATGCGGAGCGGCTGCACTCGAAGACGGACTCAGTAAATACATAGCTTCGTTCTGTCAGGCTGTTATTAACCGTCCCTTTTTCACATCAGACCCTGAGATGGACGCAGAATGTTTAATCGGGTTAGGGGACACCATAGATCACTTCGTAAGTTTTATGGTCAAATCACCTTCTCTGAATATTTGTTAAGATGTCCATTCGATGCAACAGTCGGAATGCTCCTCGTGTTTCCCGGATCCCATCTCCAGCTTCGAGTCGATCCTCGACGATATTAATAACTTCCTTGGAGACGGAGACTCAGGAGGAGGAGGTGGTGGTGGTGGAGGTGACGGCGGAGGTGACGGCGGGGACGGTGGGGGTGACGGCGGGGACGGTGGAGATGGAGGGGGTGACGGAGGTGGCGATGGTGGCGATGGTGGCGACGGAGGTGACGGAGGTGACGGAGGCGATGGTGGGGGTGGTGGAGGTTGCTAAAGGCCCACACACAGTGCAATAAGCTGAAGAATTTATTTAGTTGGCCCACCCTTCATTTTAACTCTCCTGCGTTATACCACTTCTACTTGTCTCTCAAAACGCTCTTATTTTATTTACTCTTGAATCACGTCGTTCAAATTTAGCGCCGTAAGCATTTACCTCCGGGATTCGCAATTGGCGCCTTTATTCAGCGTCATTTGCGCTCGATGGAGTCGACCTCGACCGCACCCTACTAAGAGCGAACACATTCGGAAGACACCAGATTTATTCAGGAACATACCTAAACTTTGGGAAACAATAAAAACCAATCTACTTGCTGCTTCACTCTACCCGCACTGTATGTCTCAACGCATTATCGCAGCTCTTTGCACATCTCCCAGGATGTTGGCATTAAACTTCAATTTGGCTCGCAGTTATTCAAGCAGACTTGTGTCAAACTGACTACATTATTCGCAATCCCAAGGACAGTGTGGTATTTAGTCGCTTAATATTGCCATAGGCCGATTTGAAGATATTCAAAACCTGGAACACGAAATCAGCATTGCCTCTTACAAAGGATATTGGGACGTACAGTACCCGAAAGATGCATGTACAAAGGTGAATTTCAAAACTTGGCCACCAAAGGATAGTTTGCTCTATAATTATTGCGGCATCGTGAAGGACGGAAATTGTCCAAAAATCCAACAAAATAATGCATTGATGCTATACTGAGATAGTTAAAGTGCATGCAAGTCGCTTTTCAGATTCATCGGAAAGGTAGACAATATTTCAACGCTTAAATGCTTTACTAATGGACATACCAGTAACTCTTTGAGAACACTCCAAAACTTCGCAAAACCTGAAATCATTAATATTTGCTTAGATTGTTCGAATTTTGGGTTTCGTGTAGGCCATTGAGGTGAGAAACATTAGTAAGTAGGCATCGGGCAATCTGAATCACGACCTTCGTCCATAATCCATCAGATGGTATGTTGAAAGTGGGGAGTTATTGAATTACTAGCGAGACTGGAACTCACTTTCTTGGCTAACTCCGCCCGAAGTACAGTATGCGAGATGAAGGGAATGCTGGCATTTCCCTGCTTTTCTGGTATTGAAGTCGATTATATGCGCACACCATCAAGACATGTCTGCATCCATGGCAATCATGATGCAGGTCCACCTCGCAACCACCATTATGTAGCCATTTTGAGTCCTATTATTAGCTCGAGGACCGAGACCTTAACGCCGATCAGGCCGATCAGGGTCCGAAGTGACGATCTTTTGTTACAGTACCTTTCAGCCATCTCCATGGTATTAGTCTTGGCTCTGGTGATTGTTGAACCCAGATACTTCAGAAACTGGGGTAAATCAAAATCTCTAGCTTTGGCGGAGACACTACAACCTTCCAAGAAATGAGTCAATGGCATACCGAGTCTGAGGTCACATCGACTGAGGCAAGAACTTGAGGTATCACGCACAATATCTGGATTGTCTTTTCGTATGTCTCCATGTCTTCGGAATCCAGCGCTGTGGAAGAGCCACCGCAACTTCTTAAGAAATAATTGGCCGGAACGCACTCTTTTCCTATGGAGGCTAAGAAATTGAAACGACACATGTTCTACTTGGGTTTCTCTTTAATAGGTTCGCCGCTTATCTCTTCAGAGATGAAATAATTCGTCCTTCAATCCTCCTGCTGGCCTTGGATGGAGGAGAGACAACATTTGGGGTCTAACCTTACGGTTACGCCTACAACCTTTGTTCGTCTTCATTGCGTTGTGGTCTTGGCGAATATTATGCAAACAGAAGATTCCAGATCAAAGGTAGGCATATTGCATCGTCTCATCACGAAGACCGAGGCACACCATATATCGTTGACAGATAGCGGGTTTTGCGGAGATACATGCGCCATTTTCTATCCTACTAGCGGTCCCGTGCAAGACTTACTCCAGAATTGTTGATACAGTCAGGGCATACCCAGGATATTTACTGAGACATCCTGGAGTATAAAGTCATGTCTGACTGAACAAACTACATGCATTGAGGAGTCCGCTGAAGTTCGACACATAAAATCTCAACGCTATGAAACTCATCATTGCTCTCCTTGCTCTGTCGTTCGCACTTCCCATCCTCGCCATACCATCTCCAATCTTTGATTCACATTGTGTTCGGAACAAGAGAACTCTTAGGAAGCGTTGCGACATTACTGGTATACCACGTCGTCTTTTGCTTGAACCACTGTAGTCTTCATTCAAAATTGAACTGTCTAGGCTGCATCACGTCGCTTGGTTTCACCACGCTAGTATGCTACGCTGCTGCCCAAGAAGAAGGCCTGAGTAAGTACATGGCTTCATTTGCAAGGGAGCCTTGTTAACAGCCCCACCTTTCATCTCAGATGCCGAGATGGACGCAGAGTGTTTGATGGACTTAGGAGATGCCATAGATAACTTTGTGAGTTTAATTTTAAAGATCCTCTCACACATTTTTAAAGATAGGTCTATACAACAGGATGACTGTTCCTCGTGTTTCCCGGATCCCATATCGACTTTCGAGAATATCCTTGACGATATTAATAACTTCCTCGCCGGCCCTCCTCCTCCTCCTCCTCCTCCTCCTCCGCCGCCGCCGCCGCCGCCGCCGCCGCCTCCTCCGCCACCGCCACCGCCACCGCCGCCTCCTCCTCCTCCCCCAGGCGATGACGGTGGAGATGACGACGGGGATGGTGGTGGGGATGATGGAGATGGTGGAGGAGATGGAGGAGATGGAGGAGATGGAGGAGTTGATGGGGGGGACGGAGGGGGCGATGGAGGAGGTGATGGAGGAGGTGATGGAGGAGGTGACGGAGGCGGTGACGGAGGCGGTGACGGAGGCGGTGATGGTGGAGGCGACGGTGGAGGCGATGGCGGGGGTGACGGCGGCGGCGGTTGCTAAAGAGTTTCATCACGCACACTGCAGGATAGGCCGAGGAATGTATTTTATTGGAGCTCCAGTTCATTCCGTGACGCTATACCCTTCTACCTTTCTCTCATAACTCCCCATTTTATGTATTTTCGAACCCGGGATCAAAAGCACACCTACAACATTTTTTATCGTCTATTTCTGTGATCCACGTTTGACGGGACGCATTATTTAGCATGGTTTGTACTTGATGTATCTTGACGGCGTGTGTTGATCTCACCCCAGGCTGCTAAGCAAAGTACCTTTTTGGCTCATTCATAACTTCCACATGGTCACTCATTTCCACGAAAGCTCGATATATAACAATGAAAGCGATACGACAACAACAAACACTGAACTTGAAACCCAATCCTACCGGTGCACACATTCCATTAGCCCATCACCCCTCGTACGACTCCCTGAAATAAGAGGGCATGCTACCTTCCTCGAACATCTCCAAAAACCCTTTCACAGCCGCAGGCAGACATTCCTCTGAACTCGATCCATACGACTCCGACAAGTCTTCTTGATCGACAGTCGGGTGCAATTCTTGATACTCGGAGTCGGAGTCGGGCTGCGTCACAGAACTCTGCGTGTTATCAGGCGCTGGTTGAGGAATCTCTATGCCACTGCTCTCCGCACCCCTGGCGTTCTGTGTATCATAGATCGCTTGGTCAACTCGGTCAATTGAACTTCGAGAAGAGCCGGAGACGAGAGTGGGGACAGTAGATGCGTTCTCTGCCTGCGCTCCCCGTGCATGAGGTAGTATCGTCGTATCCCCATCACCATTAGACGAACTCTGCGTAACAGAACCCTGCGTTTCATTTTCCAAATTGGTGGGTAAATCGTGCCGAGTCCTGGGTGCCACCATAGCAAACGTCTGCGTGAGACGCGTATGTTCTTCGTCTCCACCGTCGGTCTGCGTCGCTGATACCTGGGTCTCATTTACAGCTTGTCGTCCACGAATACGCTCAAGTTCTGTCGACAGAGTGGAAAGAGGCCTGCGCGCCGGAGGATAAATCTCTTCTTCGTCTTCTGAATCTGGGAGTGTGACAGAGCTTGCTCGATCGAGAGGCGTCCTGAACGATGGACTGTGGCCAATACGTTCGCCAACCGCAGCCCCATGTTGACGACCGTTCACTATGTCGTTCTCCCGGAAGGAATATCTCCTCGAGCTAGCCTTTCGATGTTTAGCGTTGGGCGATGCGTTCTCGCCGTCCGACGCCTCAAGCCAATTGGGTTCATCAGCCATTACATCCAAGAAATTTCGGACCTGAGTTGATGGCGATGATGGTATTCCTGGGCATATGGCGCTAGATTGTGACGAGGGGTACATGGATGAGAGTGACGGGATTCGCATAGGTGACGTGTGCATGACCGATGCTCTATCCCAGACTTCTGGCGGTCCGCTCAGGGTCTGAGGGGTCTGAGGGGCAATTAATGACACACGAGTCCGTCTAACATCGCAGTGCTTGATCGTTAACAAGAAACGGTGGGCAGATCTGAATTGGCACTCACTGAGAAGGTGAATGATAACCTATTTCCGGTGCAGTAGGAGTAAGAATACGACTTGGTATAACTTTATATGCTGAGAGCTCCATTTCGTCACTTTGAGATGTGGGAACCACGCTTTCCCACTCCTTCGACCCTTTCTCCGTCGCATCATCCAGTTCATCATGCATGTCTGGAAAGTCCGAAAGTCGGGAACGTTTTGGCGTGACCACGAAGGGAACGAGGTACTGCGATTGGGACGAAGGCACGTCACAGGCGTCTGAGTTCGATGACAGAGCGTCGACATCAGGATGTGGGGGTAGCATAAGGCCAAATGGAGGGCTTTCAGTATTCAACGTATGATTCGCCGTAGAATGAGTTACAGGCGACGATGGCGGTCCAAAAAGGTCCTTCACTCTACCAACATCCACCAAGACCCTCGATTCAGTACGGGCCATTCGACCGGTGACAGGAGTCGGGTAATCACTTTGACCCATTGAACGCGACGACACAAGAGGTTTTTTCCAAGCGGTGCCTTGAGTAAACGTTGTCGAGCTTGATGCTTGACTGTCGGGAACAATTTCATCGCCATCGCCATCTACCAGAGGAGAGACGCGCCGTATGCGATTAAAAGGATGAGAAGACATCGGTGGTGTTGGTAGACCAAATGAGCCTTGTATATGAGTAGGAAGTGGTCTTTTAGGCGTCGGGTCAAAGATTGACAACGGTTCTACCGATACGTCTGTTTTCGCATTCGTGGTGATGATGGCCCAATCGTCCACATCAATAACATCTGAGCCGGTCAGAGACGTCGTGGAGCTGGACTCGCTGAGTGCCCTTCCACGAAGCGACTGCATGTTGTTCGTCAGTCTAGATTTTCCCGTTTGTTCGCTGATTATTGGATGTCCATCTTGGCAAATTGTGATATCCTTGAGGGCTTTGCGACTGCGTGTGGTTCGACCCAGAGTAGAGTCCTGCGAGGCGAACTCAGATTTCCCCATCGAGCTCTCGACCACACCGCGACCTGTAGCTTTCAACTTCTTAACAGGATGAAGCTCATCGTGGTCCCCCTTTCGTTTCGAACGCGTATTGTTCGCCGGTGTTGCAGGCGTTTTGTTCTCCTTCGGTTGTCTCCCCTTCTGTTTCTGCCTCTGCTTGGACGACATCGAAATCCCAAAGCTTTCCAACGGCATCTGCTGATCCACCATCCATGATGTCTTGGCCTTGCTCGTCGAGGGCATCAGTGGAGATTTGGTTCCGGGGCAACTTGCTGACTCGTTGTAGCCACTGAAGCACAACTCCGAGCGGAGTTCACACGAACACATGCGTTTTTAAACTCCGCTTCTATTTACGCGTTTGCGACGCGTTGCTTCCGTCAAATACTTACCATCAACCATGTCCTCCGAAATCTCACCCAACGTTGCTACTTCCAATGGATCTGCTGAGAAGAAGAGAAAGATTGATCCTGAGACGGACACGCTTGCTCCCACGTCAAACCTGCTCATAAAGCGTTTGTCCGAGAAGGCGAAGCTGCCAACGCGAGGATCAGCTTTGTCGGCGGGATACGACTTGTATAGGTGTGTTATAATTCAATGTATTTCATCGATGAACTCAAATATTTGCAGTGCTGAACAGAAAGTCATTCCTGCGAAAGGCAAAGCATTGGTCGACACACAGATTTCCATTGCCGTACCGATTGGGACGTACGGTCGCGTCGCTCCGCGCAGTGGTTTGGGTGCGTTCCAAATATCATGGATCATTCTTATGTTGATTGACTTGTAATAATGCAGCCTCCAAATTCATGATCGACACAGGTGCGGGAGTCATCGACGCCGATTACCGAGGGAAGGTCTTTGTCTTGCTATTTAATTTCTCAGACTCGGACTTTGAAGGTGACTTCAATCGGCTGATCATCTGCAACGCATGCTGATACCGTTTATAGTCCATGAGGGCGATCGGATAGCCCAGCTTATCATTGAAAAGATCGAGACACCCGCCGTTTTGGAGGTCGACGTAAGCTTGTCACTCCAGTCATGCGGAATTTTACCTAAACTTTTTGAATAGGATTTGGAGGAAACGCTTCGTGGGGCAGGTGGCTTCGGCTCGACAGGTGGTCATGGTGCGCTCTGACGTCCATCAGACTGTTTGTACTTGAATAGATTCTTTTTTTTCTGATCCCACATTCTAAGCGTAAGGCGTGTCACACACGTGTGACGAGCACGTGCCCTGTTAGCATTTCCGCCCCAAACGCGTCTTGACATGTTACTATCACCAGTAGGAAGTCCCCGCAAGACTCTGGCCTCACTATCATGGATTCCCGACGCTAATCTTGAGCTCCGGTTGCCCATTGAACTCATCATATATATTGCCGAGCTTGCAGCGCAATCCTCCAAGAAATCGAGCTTATCATTATGCCTCGTCTCATCATGGATACGTCAAGTCACCTTACCGCACTTGTACATGACATTGGTCCTCCACGATAAAGTACCAATATCATTGGTGCCCTCTCCCTTCTACGCGTCGTCGTTTTCGACTCGATCACGGTTTGCATCCGAGTCGAGCCCAGTCGAGTACATGCGGCACTTGTGGGTGGATGTGTCGCGGGAAATTTGGCCGTACACGTTCAGCGGCTGCACACAGCTCACCATGCTCGCTATGCACCTCGATTGCCACGAGGCTCTATGTCAAACTGATGACTTCTATGCCTCCGATCCACCACCTTGTCGCTCATTCACTGTCCTTGGACAGTCCCATACGATACGATGGGCTAACCTCACGAACTCACCTCAAGGCTTATCATTCCTGAACGGCCTCACGCATCTAAGATTACTCAATATGTGTCTATCGCCATACATTCCGCTCATCAACATGCCGAACCTTACCCATCTCTGTTTACCCTTCTTCGACTTCCGGACGAACGACGGGTCCGGATCCGAATTCTCTGGACTCGATCCGATACTGGAGTTCACGAACTTGAAGCTTATTGTGTTGACCTTGAATCCGCGGTACTGGAGGTTTGAGGCGATGAGCTTGAAGCGGTGGGCAATTCTGGCGATGGAGAAGGATGACCGACTCCATGTCGTGGCGTCGATTAGGGTGGATGCTACGAAGGACTGGGAAGACGCGAAGAAGGATTGGGAGAGCGAGGCTAGAGGTGGAGAGAGTATATGGGATAAGGCAATCGCCGTGCGGAAGAAGTTTATGTCGAGAGGTCAGGTATGACGGTGTGAGGTCGCCACTCCTCTGATAAGGGAGATTCAAGGTGTGATACTTCTTCAGCCTGTCATCCATGCATCTATGCTTATCAACAGCATATTGTTTGCTTCACAGATGGCGACCTCTTCACCTGTTTCCCACCCGATCACGTCTATCTGTGATTTCCATTTCTTTATCTTGTCCCTGGGGCACCCAAGCATTTTCTTGCATTTCTCTCACTCTCACCAGCTTTCCGTCTCTTGCCGCTTTCAAAATATCTTGAGTTTATATCTGTAGAATCTTCCAGTTGGAAGCATCATGTATCCACGGTGCACAGGGGAATTTAACTATCTCGTAAAGTGCAGATCATGACGCATACAGATGAAGCGCGAAGATCACTGCGGAGCACTGCAGTTCTGATGATTAGCCTCGTCCCCACGATCATAGAACCCAACGCATATCTTATCACTGTTGTGTGCATAGTGAATTTTGACGCCTTTAGCACAATGAAAGACACGTTGCTCAGGCTCAAGCACCAGGGCATTCAAGGCCATCCCTCATTTGGCAAGGGATAAGCGCGATCACGTGTTGCTCATTCTTGAGACCCAACTTCCATGTCGACATCGTAAGTCTACCAGTGAACCTAGCCTATAGCATCGAGCCCGTAACGGACAAACACCTTTAATATGTTGCACAGTGATACGAATAATTTGCAGGTTACTTCCGACGGTGCATCTTCCTCCCAGCCCAGGCCGCCGACAGCCAATGCCACAGCATCCAAACGAGTCCAAAAAACCCCAATGCGTAAACGCCATACGCCGAAAGTCTACGGCTACGCTCTCGAAGACGCATGGATCATAGAATACGCCGTGAGACACAACCTTGGCACCTCGGAAAGGGTGACGTAGCCACCGAGAAAGTCTTGTTCAAGATTATGCGTGACACCAGAATGGCTAGCTTTTGCACTGTCAAGTGCCACAACGGCGCTCGGAACACAGGTTTATGTTTGCAGCTTGGCAATAGTTGGTCACGTTGCGGGATGCACTCTGTGACAAAGGAGAAGATTGAGACGGTGAAGAGGGTACTGGAGACGGAGGAGGAGCCGAAGTGGTATGGTGCTGACTAGGCTCAGAGAGAGGATGGTATCTTTGCTATTTGGTTTCTTACATCTCGTATTATTGTCTGGGGTTCGTCTACATCCTGACATAGGATGATATGAGCTTGTTACTTTATTTCTGCGGACCCGGTGGCATGTGCCACTCGGCTTCTGTATTCCGAAGGCGGAGATGGCAGGTCCGTGCCCCTCACCACGATGTAGGATCAACATCCATCTTCTATTGGCCCTACTTCTGACTAGCGATGTTACAGGGACACGTCTACGAAGGAAAAGCATACCACTGTATCCAAACCGCGGCAAACTAATCCGCACCGTAAAGGCCACCGGGCCAAAGTCTACGGTTACGCCCTCAAAACAGCATGGATGGTCGAATTTGCCGCAATACACAACATGGGCGTCGAAGAAGATGTATACCAAACGGCCTCGAAAGTTATGTTATGGATTATGCCTGAAACTAGAATGGGGAGTTTCTGCACAATCAAGTGCGATAACGGCCATCGGAACACGTCGTTTTGCTTGCAGCTCGGCAATAACTGGTCACGTTCGGGGATGGTGTCTGCAACGAAGGAGAAGATCGAGACGGCGAAGAGAGTGCTAGAGATGGAGGAGGAGCCGAAGTGGTATATTGCCGACTAGACTCTAGAGATGGGATGCTTAAGGTGTATACGGTCCGCCATTCGCTGATGTTAACGTTGTCTCATGAAATAGCAGTCATGGACGTTGACGTTACCGATGCGAAGCAAAACCGGAAGTGTATAATTGTAGTATTGATCAAACAGTTTGTCTCTCAAAGCCGTCACTCAGTAAATCCAAGTTCGGCCATCGATTCCGAGCACCGAGGGAAAGCAGACAAGTTCTTTACATTTTTATATTCGATATCCTCGCCCCCGAGGATTCTTAGCCCGGCATACCGTACCGCCGTTCCTCATATCGCGAGCAATAAGGCGCGATCACGTGTCACGCATACTTGAGACGCAACTTCCATGTCGACGTCGTGAGTCTACCAGTGAACTCAGCCTATAGCATCGAACTCGTGACGATACATTTGGATATGTTGTACAGCGATACAAGTAATTTACAGGTTGTCTCCGGCGGTCCATCCTCCCAGCTTGGGCTGCCTCCCGGAAATCCCGATGCCAATGCCACCGCATCCAAACGAGTCCAAAAAGCCCCAAAGCTTAAACGCCCCAAACCCAAAGTCTACGGCTACGCCCTCAAAGACGCGTGGATCACATCATACGCCGCTCGGCACAACCTTTGTCCCCCAGGAAGCGGATACGATCCCGCGGAGCGCGTCCTCCTGAAGATCATGGGCGACACCCGAATCGGGGATTTCTGCACGGTCAAGTGCCGCAACGGTGCTCGGGACACGGGGTTGTGTTTAAGGCTTTGCGATAATTGGTCGCGGTGCGGGATGTGTTGCGCGACGAGGGAGAAGATTGAGACGGTGAAGAGGGTGCTGGAGACGGGGGAGGAGCCGAAGTGGTATTATGCGGACTAGAGAGGGGGGATAAGGTGTATTCGGAGTTGGAGTACCGTCGTCATTGTATGACTCTAAGGCTTGTGTTTGTCGAGGACTCGAGGGAAGGAATGGTGGTATTGATACATTATGTGTTGTAGAAGTATGTATGAAGGACGAAAGGTATGGCGAGGAAGTGTCCAAATGATGTGTGCGATAATGCGAATTTACGACCAAGTTATGGTAGTGATGTATGATGTATGATGTGTCCGATGCAACGAATGTTCAGCGAAAAATGATAGTGGTGGTCCATGGTTCGAAAAGTTTGTGACCCAGGCGTGGTTGATGGCCCAGAAGCGTAGTGATGGCGAATAACTCGACGCCATTAGCGAAAAGTGATTAATGCTTTAGTCTCCCGTGCATAGGCGCAATAGTCGCTCTACATCCCAACCAACAACTTCTTCCACGAAAAGCGGCCCGACGTCTGCCTCCCTCGCAGATTCTCCCTAGACAAGCGGACTTTCACGGATTTGGCAAGACCGTCGTACGTGTTATACGCGTCGCAAGGGGACTGGCACGGGGCGAAGTGGGAGAACGCAGATGGCGATGGCGGTGGTGGGGTTGGGATTGGGTAGAGGCTTGAGGTGGGGCACACGTTCGCGGAGGTAGTGGTGAAAGGCATTTAGCTTTGAATATTATGCGGGGGAAGTTCTGAGTGTGTCTAAAAGGCTGCAGAGAATGAATATGATAGTTTACCGAAGCCGCCATCCTTATATACGGCCCATCTCACCCATCGGATTGCAATCGAACAAATTCCTTTCGAGGCAAGTCTTGCATTGTCCCAACCAGGGACCTACTCGGACACACACCCGTACTAGGATGCGCAGCCAGCATGGACCAATCGCGTTTCACGCGCAGGCGGAGGACAAAGCAGTCAGATAGCAGACAACGGATGAGATGAGTCAAGAGTTTCAGCCACAGACGCGAGCCGGAAGCGTGACGTCACGAATGTCACGTTGCCATTTTACCCGTTTTGGAGTTCCTCTCGTTCTGTGCATGATGCTGGCAGGCGTTCTGAGGCTCTGAGCTGCCATCAACATCGACGACGACGACGACGAGGAAGATATGACGATAGAAACTGACGCTATTTACCACCCAATTCCGCAGGCTCCTGTAGCCTCGAATCCTGTCCTTGATCTAGATGATGACGAAGCTGAGCAACATGTCTCCTCTAACGAGTCAATCGACGCAACAGTACGTTGGATACACTTCATTCTCGGGTGTTCAGTACTGTTGCCTTGGAACGGTATGCTATCTGTGATGAAATTGGCGGAACACGGTATAATGATTTCACTGCAGCGATGATAACGGCGACACCATACTTCCTCTCTAGACTAGCAGGCTCACCGCTCAAGAACACATTCAGCTCATACCTCTCCATCACATTCACAGCATCCAACTTTGGCTTCCTAGCACACGCAACCATAACCGCCAAGCAGGTAAGTACCCATCATCCCTCCCTCCCCCCTCTAACAACATTATATTACCAGTCCAACTCCTCCCGCCGCGTCTTCCTCGGCACATCCCACATCGCCGTCCTCACCCTCCTCCTCACCCTCTCAACCTACACCCACCTCCCCCCCTCCACCTTCTTCACCCTCACCCTCCTCAACGGCACCCTCCAAGCCGCCGCCGGCTCCTACCTCCAAACAGCCGTCGTCGCCATCGCCTCCCTCTTCGGGCCCCCCGCGATGCAAGCCGTCATGTCCGGCCAGGCAGCCGTCGGCGTCGTCGTCTCCGCCGTGCAGCTCCTCAGCGCCGTCGCCTCCGTGCGCGCCGCCAAAGCTGCGAAGGTGCTGGGCGAGGAGTATGATGAGGGCAAGGCGGAGGAGCGCGCGGCGTTTTTGTTCTTTGCGCTGTCGACGCTGTTTTTGGTGGCGACGATGGGCGCGCAGGCGTACCTCGTGCGGATGCCGGCGTATAGGAGGGTCGTGCAGCCTGTGGAGAGCGCGAAGATTGGGGAGGAGGAGGAGAGGACGGGGTTGATTGCTGGTCGTGGTGATGGTGGTAGGTCAGAAGTAGAGGAACAAGATGAGAAAGGACGAATATGGCGCGTCGCAAAAGCCAACGTCATCTACGAAGTCGCCGTATTCTACGTCTTCGTCGTCACCCTCGTGCGTCCCCCTCCCCTCCCCTTCCCCCCACTAACCAATCCTTTCATTTATTTAAAACAAAACAGGCCGTCTTCCCACCAATAACAACCTCAATCACGCCCCTCTCCCCCAGCATCCACCCGCTCCTCTTCACCTCCGCGCACTTCCTCATCTTCAACGCCGGCGACCTCTCCGGGCGGCTCCTCTGCTCGTTCCCGCGCCTCCTCGTCTGGGACCCGCGCAAGCTCCTCGCGGGGTCGGTCCTGCGCACGCTGTTCATCCCGCTGTTTTTGCTGTGTAATGTGCAGCGGCCCACTTCACCTTCACCACCGTCGGTACCAGTCGTGCCTCTCCACCCCTCTCTAATCACGCGAGCGGCGGGAGCGCTCCCGCCGCTGACAGCAGACCTCGCCTTCCTCCTCCTGCTCCTCCTCTTCGGGCTCTCAAACGGGTACCTCTCCTCCCTCTGCATGATGGCCGCCCCCTCCCTGCAACACAACGCACGCCTAAAGGGGCGGAGGGGAGACGTAGACGTCGCCGCCACGATAGCGAGCTTCTGCCTCGTCGGCGGGCTGGCGGTCGGCAGCGCGGCGAGCTTTTTGGTGAGGGGGTGGGTGTGCGGGTGTAATCCGTTTCGCGAGTAGTGTTACGGTAGTGGAGTAGTGGTGCATGGGGAGTAATTTAGAGGGCGTGGTGCAATTGTTTTTGTATACCTGTCGCATTAGAGTACGAGTTCGGTTGGTTAGTCTAATTACATGCATTGATTCATTGGATTCGCAGCATCTACAATTTATCCGCCTCAACCTTCTACGCGTCAAAACAACTATTCTACACCGTAACGTTCTTCCACCTAACCTCCAACAAATCCATCCATCCACACTTCAACCAGGCATTACGATCGCACCACCATCACCTTCGCCATTCGTTTGACATCCGGCTAACAACGCATCTACACCAAACTCGCAGGAGGCGAGACCACCGGCTCCCCGAGCGCAGTCGTGTAACACGACGTCAGCCCGCCGTCGACTTTAAAGTCCGTGCCCTGTTCACAGGCCAAAAAAAAAACGCGTTCAGATTTCATTTCAGCTTCTTTCATATGGAAAAAATGGTATGCGCACGGTCATGTAGCTGCTCTCGTCGCTCGCCACTAGACAACAGGTCAGTTCCGTACCGAGAGCGATGGCGGGAAGGGGAGAGGGAGAAAGACGCACGGAACAAAGCTGCCTTGGCCAGCTCGACGGCCTCGCCGAACCGGCCCATGGGGAGGTGCACGAGGCGGCGGTCGCGCTTCTCGGGCGTGTTCAGGAAGTCCATGAGCAGTGCTATACGTATAAACCAAATAATGGATTATTTGATCGATTTTCGTGGTTAGACGCGTTAGGTTGTGGTTAGGGTGAATAGGGAGTGGGTGGAGTTACGTACGTGTTTTCAGCGGACCGCTATATCAATGCGGTGGAGAGGATGAGGGAGTTAGGATGATATGGAAGGAAGGAGGAGAGGAGGAGAGGAGACGTACGGACAGAGAGAGTTGAACCTGATGCCTTCTCGCGCGTGGACCATCGCTAGTTCGCGCGTCATTGCCAGGACGGCACCCTGCATTCATCATTTAGCAATTGAAAAGAACGCCAGAAGTGGGAAAGAAGGCGTGCGCACCTTGGACGCCGTATCTATAATACAAATAATCGTTTAACAATTTAGAAGAAAAAGAGAGAGAGCAAGCGCATACAAGCAAGCTGCGGCGTCGCCGCCCCCATGATCGCCACAAAGCTCGCTGTATTGATAACGCTCCCCCCACCTCCACCTCCGAGTAACCCCTTCTCCGCGTCCGCGGGGTTCTGGCGCATGGCGAGGACAGCGTGTTTGCAGCCCCACCAGACGCCCTTGAGGTTGACCTGCATGGTGAGGTCCCAGACCTTCTCATCCGTGTCGAGCGCGGTGGAGTCGTTTGGGTGCATTATGCCTGTTTGATTTATTCAGTGTTAGATGGGTGGTTTATAGGCGGGAGGAGGGGGAGGGGGGCGGACCTGCGTTGTTGAACTAACGATGCGTAACCGTTATGTCAACCAAAATTAAATATAATGAGGATAATGCACACACCATAATATCCAGCCTCCCAAACCCCTGCACGGCTTTCGCAACGAGCGCCTCGACGTCCGCCTCCTTCCCCACATCCGCCTTCACCACAATCGCCTTGACGGTGGGGAACCGCGCCTGGATGAGCGCGGCGGCGGACTCGGCGGCGGGGAGGTTGATGTCTGCGAGCACGACGTGTGCGCCTTCTTGTGCGAAGAGGAGGGACGATTCGAGCCCGATCCCGCTGTGTGTTGCGATGAAGAGGTGAGCTTAGACGATTATTGCAAGTGAGTGCTTACGATCCTGCTCCTGTGATGATTGCAACCTGTGTAATTGGTGTTGAGTTGTTGTACTTTGGATTGATATGGATTGTACCTTGTGTTGAAGACGGCCAGGCATGATTGCAGTACTAGTCAAGTTGAATGCTCTAAACTCGAGATGGTCGATATCGGTTAAGTCTGTTCAGGGTCTCAGGGTCTTAGTCCTGTTTTGTTACGTCACAAGCTCAAGCGCAACGAACCTCTGCACACTGTGTTTACTGGCACGTATTACAGCGACGGCTAAAGTTCTCCCCACTGGGTTTCCCTACTGTGTGCCGAACTGATTCATCTCGGTCTAGTCGCTCGTACATACAGTCGTTGCTCAACTCTCACTCCGTTCAAAATTCAATGTCTGATCGACCAAGATTCCAACTAAACTGTGGCCTGTTACTTGGCTTATTCGGCGACCAAGGGTTTGAGTATGTCGTGCTTCTCACCATTAAAGTACGGTGAAACTCGTTACCGAACCCAGCCATATCTTACGTGCCATTACTTCCACCATGCACTCGGACTTCAAGTTGGTCCCTAATCTCATGAACAACAGGTGGACGTGCTATCCGCTAGCTTGTTACAATGATTCTCCAGCATTTTCACCCATATAACGAACCCTGGAACTCTGGAGAGGTTTCCGTGAATAATAGAAATTCTAGACAACCGTCGGCGGCATCTCAGGAGATGGCGACAGTTGTCTGTTCCAATGGAACGTGGACTTCGAGAGTGTCTCACCCATCTTGCGTATGTGTTCCAGATATACCGATACCCAAACCGTCCGTCTAAAAGTATCCCGAAAAGGTTCTCAAGACGTGCCTCGCGACTCGAGCGACTTCACAATCTCGTCCACAATATTTGGCTTCGGCATTTAGCGTTTGCGCGTCTCGCTCACAATCCCCCTCTTTCAATCCAATACATAGGCATGAAACACCAAAGGCTCCCGGATCCACGGATGCGACACCTCTCCGAGAACGGAGTTGCTTGTCAGGGCCAATAATTCGACCGCGTCTGCCCGGTTCCCTTACTCGTATGACTACCAGTGTGTCGACAGCGAATTCTACCGTGCCGTCGATAACCACGGCCTTGGTCGCCGATGTGGCACTGACGCAGCAGTTCCACACCATGTGCAGACTTACTTTATCGTCCGCTGAAGAACCGGTGGAATTGCTGTGGGCTGGCCCGTAAGAATGCTCCTTCGACATTTTCGCACATCCAGCGGACGTTGGAGCTCTGGAGAGGAATTCTGGAACAGTAGAAATCTAGTCAACCCTTGGCTTTATCTCGAAAGATGACAACGACGGTGAACCCTCTTTATCATAATGGATGTTGGACGTTGAATGTGTCTCTTTTGTCGTTCGCACGGGTTAATCATAATCCCTATCTCGGCATTTGGCGCGTGCGTCTCTTCCCCACAATCCCTCTCTTTCAATCCAATAAATCGGCATGAAACACCCACCGACTTCCGGATCCTTGGATGCTACACCGCTCCCGGAATGGAGTTGCTTGTCAGGGCCAAATTCTCGTCCGAATGTGCCCGGGCATCCGCGCCACGACACCCTTCTGACGTTTAGCCAGTCAGTATCAAAATAAACATACTGTGCCTACTGCTGAGCTCGTCAGATGCGTTCTCCCGGCAGCCTGCACACTCGCATGGACTGTGTGTCATCGTTTTCTCTTTGCGGATTAAGCAAAATTGACATATAGACGCATTCGGGGCAGTTCGGGATGGCGCCGTTAAAATTTGTTCATCAACTATGGTCAACACGCTGTATTTCAGTGCGTGAGTTCTCCGTCATTTACGATTCTTGCTGTGAACTTCTCTTTTCGGATAGACAGGTTGAGTTTTGGCTCGGGTGACCCCGTTGAAATTTGTTTATCCAAGCGGGTACGCATGAACACACAGCCGTTGATTGATCACGAGAGTCGACCGACTGAATGCCTCGGCGCATCGTTGAATTATAGTGGTTTACGCACGTAAGCGCGAACATACACATATCTGATCAGAAATGGCTCACTCATAAGTCCCCGCCTTAAATTTCCTCTTTCGATTCAGACAGCCTCTTAACAGTCGTCGAGCTATCATCGCCATTACACGTATTGAAAGGTCCCATCAAGCGTTGGCCGATTAATATGACGATTAACGCCAAGGTGCATTGCTCTTTTGCTACTTCGTTTGTTCCCTCTGTGGACATATCCTCGTTCCGCAATGTCTGCATGAATCGTTTCCACCGTCGAGCGGTGTTTCTCTTGCTAGCGGAGATGTCGGCCAGTCACTTAGCGCTTGCGTATGTCAGTCCTCGGAGGCGATCCTATCAACATTCAAACCTGAACATGTGGATTGTTGTTCTCTATTCTGCCGTCAATAGTTTCCGAAGCATGCGTTTTTCTTCTACCAGCTCAACACCCAGGCGCAGCAGACGCAAGCTGCTAACTCCTATGTACTTGTGGGTCCACGCTTTGCTCGACGTTGCTCGACATTTCGTCCGCCCGTTCCTGGCGCCGATACTGAAAAAATACAACATTGCCCTGAATGGGCAACTTGAAGCACTTCACGGTTCAACAAATCACGCGTAACTGAAGCGTCTCGCCAACATCTCCACTCGGCGCGATCGCCAACATGTCCTCATGATGATCAAGCTCCCTCACTGCCATTCGGAGGGTGTGGACGTTTCCCAGCCGGACGCAACCCTCGTTCCTATTTTTGAACAGTGACAAATGAGTCGAACTGAGATGATCATTTCTCGGATCCGTTTTGGCGAATGCAATGATGGTAACAAATTGGCAGGAATGCACCTGGAATACAAGGTTGACATACGACAACCACAGCGCATGAGCCATATAACTTTTGAATTTATTTGGTTAAAATTCGTTATCCGTCACTTCGGGGGTTCAAGGAAGCATATCTGACTAGGCCACAATTTGCATCCGCCGAAGCGCATCGGGGAAGATTTTCAGGAGTAGTAGACTCTTGTGTGGCGCATACATTTTACCCATATAGAGAACAAGGGAGACCGAAAATCGCTTTACGTAACTTGCACCCTTCTTGACTATCGCCACTCTATCGCGTTGCAAGCACAAAGGGAACCGTGGCTGGACTCGGGAGAGCTTAGACGCACATTAATTTATTAACCATGCCAGTGCAAGGAGTGACAGGCTAGCCTCGCCAAGGAAAACGTTCAAGTTTTCCTTTGTGCCAGGATCGTGTTTTTACTGTATAATGCCAACACAGTTCAACTGGCGACTTACGTTTGGTTCAAGTCAAGAACACTTTGCATTTTCGATGCGGCTATCCCGTTATCGCGCTTCTCTTGTACCTGTGCTGGGATCAATTATACAATTTCACCTCATTGGATCTGCGTGTCATTCTAGGGTCTTGGATTCTTAGGACCGTCGGGCGATCATCACTCCTTCCTGCTCTCCCCTTACATCCCTATCGGGTATTTTGTATCCAAGCGAGTGGTCACCGCACAGTTCACAGCGGAACGCTCTTCACGTCATTATCTGAATATGTTGTCGTCGCGTAGCTCCCTTTCAGACCGTTTTGGATGGAGCGCTTGCCCTCCCGCGAGTCGAATCGCATAAAGATCAAGCTTCTTTGGTGGGTCCTCCTCAGCTTCCACAAACTACCAGCTCTCACTCAAAGTTCAAACTAAACCAAACTCTTTCAAAATGCGCTTCTCCACCGTCGCCTTGTTCGTCGCTTCCGGTACGCATATTCTCAATCAAATGATTTTAGATGATTATTTCTGACGTTAACTTTTTTCTAGTCATCATCGGTGCTGCGGCTGCCCCTCAGCCCGCCGAGGGTTCTGATCTTGCTCGCAGGGTAAATTCGGCTTCCTTCAAGATTTTTTAGACAACTCACATGCGCTCTGCAGATCTGCAACCCATCGTGCACCCGCGATGCGCTCCCCGAGCCCATCCCCGAGCCGGTAAATTAATAACACCTCATCATTGCGCGAGAGACACCGATTAATCCCGGCTTCGCAGATCTGCAACCCATCGTGCACGTAAAGTTCTGGCCACAACCGAAACTAAAACCCGGTCTCACTCCTTCGTCACCATCATCCCTCTCCCACTATCCTTCATCTCATATCTCTCCTGTCCGGCCTTCGTTGTTTTCATAGTTTCATTGGGCTCTCATTGGTCTTCTTACTTATCCACGGCATTTGCGTGGTTGGTTATTATTTTAGACTTGTCTCCTTTCGTCACTGGCATTAGCGGAAGGAGGCTGAAGTGTATCTTTTGGTTCATCCCCCCAACCCCGTCGCGTTGCCTGGCAATCACTGTAGCGCTATCTGACTGATCTCCTCTCGAATAAAGTCCTTTGATTGTTGACCGCATTGACCTCGGGAAATCATGGGAATGTCAGATTCACACGGCCGAAAGTCATGCAAGTGTGAAGTCTGTTGGGTGGCCATTGAAATGCAGAAAATCACTTCTAATAACCCAAGCAGTTGTTCTTGAAGGAGCCATGTACACTTTCCGTCAGCCAGTCGGAGAGGACGACACGGTTTGTTGTTCTGTTGGAGCGGACTTGCTTTTGATCTCATCCATGGCCGCGGCGTCTTCAATACAACCCATTCATGATTCCAAGTGAATAATTGTGAGTCAATAAGTATTATCGAGAGATCAGAACGGTTTCGAACATCTAAACTTGAAGTTCTGGTACGACCTGATGAGGTTCGTGCGTAAGCACAAGGTTGCGCAATCGCTCCTTTTCCTTCTCGACCTTCTTCCTCTTCCTCGCCGTCTTGTCCTCCAATTTGGCCTTCCGCCCACTCAGCTCCCATCGCCTGATCATCTCCAACTTCCGCTCCTCCTGCAAAATTCGTTGCCACTTGAAGTGCGCCTCTGCGCGAATTTGCCGTCGCGTACGGTCGAGAGGCGTCTTCAGCTCCTTCGCCATGAAATCCTCCAGTCTCTTCTTCTGGAGGGCCATCTTTTGACGCCAGCGCTCGCGTTTCTTCGCACGCGAATGGGGATTGGAAAGTTCCCGTGATACGGCAACTTCCATGGGTTGCGACTGATCATACGCTTTGCGTCCGCGCAGCATGTCGAAGTAATCATCCTCCATGCTTTTCGAAGAGACCAATAATTCTGGTGGCTCGCTTGGTACGGGTGCAGGTTCGTATGTTATCCGAGTCGCAATTTTTGCCCTCGTGTCATAGATACCGGCTATGGAATGGACGGAAAGGTAAACACCGTGTAAAGAAGAAAAACAGTGAAACCTACGCGGGTGTACTTTGGCGGCATTTTTCGTCGGCCACGGAATTGGAATATGTTCTTTTTTACCAGGGAACCATCCAGGAAGACGAGGAATTGTTGACGTAGCAAACCGCTCCCAGAACCATTTGCCACCTGTCCACTGTCGCGGTGTATGTCCTAATCGCTTTGCGAAAACACTGTTATCCTTTCCATATCAGCTTTTCCATTAAGATGAAGTGGCTATACGGCGTACGGAAGACTGCGGGGCTGCTCGCCGGGATTCTTGGGAGGAAATTCATACGTTCCGATGTACAGTTGTAATCTGTGATACAAAACCGGGAAAGAGTTCTTCAATACGCCTTCTCGACTATAGAAGTCAGATCCAGGCTGCGTAATCAACATGAATGGTGTGATTAGCGGGACTAAATTACACATGGCGCACCTGAACATCACTTTTCACGAATACCTCGTTCGTCAACTTCGAACAAGCGATAACCTCCCTCACACTCCCATCCTTCTTCTGTATATCACGAACTTGATCTCCTGTCACGATGTTCCACCATTTGATCCTGCTACTTGAAGGGACTATCTTCGGAGCTTGTTCAGCTCCCTTTGGAATTCGTCGGAGGATTTTCTTGTCAATTTCTAGCATATGCCGGAAGTTCCGCGTGAACCTGTCCTTCGTGAGGACGAGAGAGACGTCGTATATATCCTGTGCTGTCCATGGTTTGTTGGCTATCCCAGCCCTCATGTCAAATTTGACGAGCCCAGAACAACAAAGAACTGACGAATGTCACACACGCGTGACGACGTCACATATTTAATGCGCGTCGAATTCGAGGTGAGGTGAGAACTGCTTTCTGTTTTCTATCCGATACAATGCGATTGATACAGTGAGTAGTACACGGCTACGTGTTGCGTAAAATGGTCAGAAATCTGAGAACTAAAAATGATCTAAATTTTGGCTGCAAGTTATTAATAAATGATTGTGATCCTGCCGACTCGGATGAAAGAAATTATGTCGTTTGGGAACTATCCACTCGAAGGCGTTTATTTGATCCCATTGTTGAGGAATGGCCTGAAATTAGGACCGCGGAGCCAATGCTCGCAGCAAAATTTCCCGACGTGGGCCTCGAGCATAAATCTTCTTCATACTCAACTTTCTCGTCCACGTCATGGAGTGATCGCTTTAACCCAAAGCTGGGAACTTTCGATTCTGGTTGCATTTGATGCCATTTGTTCAAATATTCATCAGCAGGAGAGCTTCTCGTTTTACTCCCATGTCGGTCAAGTTCACCAGCATCATTAGGTGTGGCCTCATTGGTTGTCGACGAGGTTTCTTCGACGGTGGAGGGGTCACTACCGTCCGTCGTATCCTCGACAGAGAGTGAGTCCAAAGAACCTTGGAATATGTCCCGCATCTGGGCATGATCAATCGGGTCGCCAGAGGGAAACCCACTGGTGAAGATACGTTTCTGCAATCTTGATAAGCAGTCTCGGAGGTCGTGAAAGTACGGGTGCATTTCAGCCAAAATCGAGATTTTGAACATGTCTTCTGATGAACAGACGGCTTGTTTCGCGTTAGCAACGCTCTTGAAAGTTTCGCCTGCCATTCCGCACCATGATGCGAGTTCGGACTTGCTCAAGTCGAAGTTTGGACGCGGACGATTTGGGCCCGCTCTGGTGATACCCATCCAACATAAGACGTAGAAGAGGGACTCTAGGTCATGTCGTGGTTCGTGGTTCTGCAATCCCCTAAGAATAGCAATCGCCATGAAAGGAACCGTTCCCTGAGCCCGCGTGGTGAGATAGGGTAAGCTGGGTTTAGGAATAGGCGGCGTACCGTTCGAGGACCAATGGCGGCCTTCCTCTCCAGTTCTGTCACTCTGATGGCGAAATCCATGTCGATTAAAAGACCTCTACCCAGTGAAGTAATAAGAATATTGCGCCAGCTAATGTCCCGATGTAAGATGCCCTTCTCTTTGTACAACTTTTCGTGCGCTGTCCTACAGGTCAGCCAAGTAGCACAGTTTATCACAACTCAGCAACTCACCATCTATCACGTCAATGAACGCTTGCAGTAGCTCGCGTTTGTTATGGAATTTCCATATGGGCCTTCCATAAGGCGTGAGCACCATCCTAACGTGCTGGCGTGTCTCGGGCTTTTCCTTTGTCCTTTTGACTTTCGCGAAATGCATGTCGTTTGCGGTGGAGTCAAACACATCTCCAATTTCGAGCTCCTCGTACTCCACGAGATCCGTGACGTGATCGACATCTTTCGCGTCGTCGAGGATGGTCCACTCCTTGTTTCCTCGACTATCGTCCAGCCAGTAATCCTTGATCACGAACGTTTGACCATCCTTCTCTACTTCGAGACAAACGGTCCCTCTGCCGCGGACGACAGACTCTTGATATATAATAGATTTGATATGGTACGTGTTGGTGTTGACTTGGATAGTGTCGCGCGCGGGTGAAATGGTGGGGTCATATCCCATGCTAGTACGATCGAGGAATAACAAGCCGATGGCGACGCGTAGAAATAATTCTGGCCGTTTGTGGACGTCAAAGTCTGCGGAAGCCACGGTCCCCGAGCGATTTAAGACCATCAGTGACATCGTGGTACCGAACAACTTCACGGCGAGGACAAAGCGTCGATCCACTTGGTGGCCGAACATTAGTCGAGCGCAATGGATGAGCTCGAACTTCGCCTTCTTCCTGTTGTTGTTGCACTTCAGCTCGAACCGTGCATGGATCGAATCCCACTTGATGGCATCCTCTGAGTCTTCTCCCATTCGATCCAGAACAACCATATCTGGCTTGCGATCACAGTAACGATCAGATACTGAACCGACCATCCCACCTCATGGGCATGTTGATTTTCATTCGGTCAGCAACATGCTCGGCGACGTGCGAGATGTAGGACGCAAGCCTGCTTTCTATGGTCTCTTCTCCGTCTGCGAGTTTTTGAGGGGGCGGGGATGATGTGTCCGGCCAGTTCTTCCATACTTTGCGTTCGCTGTCGTACAGCGACGGTCGGCCACCTTCGCCCACTTCACTAAGCGCATCGAGCATTGTTTGGGGATCAAACTTGATGGCGGAGTTAGGGAGTTTGTAATGGATGAATTCGAAGTCCTTCATGTCTCCGAGCATTGCGCCTTGGAACTCGTTCGCTACGAGTTTATCAATCTGAGAATGGGTTTCCTTATCCTGCCTTGTAATTATGGGGACACCTTCGCTTCCCAGGAGGAACCTAGTGGGTACACCGGCCAATTTATGATTCTGAGGCGTAGTCTTCGGTGCAACGCAGTTCTTTGTCACTGGTGGTGGGCTGCAAGGTTGGAGGGGTTCTGGGAGGCTAGCCATGGTGAGGGGAGAATTCAAGATCTTTGGAAGTAACTGATCACTCACATTTATGTCGAATGTAGAAGTTGTGGCTTTCGTGGCAAGGTGGCAGGATTGATGTTGGTGGCTAGGATCCAAATATCTTCTTTTGGTCAATGTGGCAGCCACAAACGCGTCGCGTGTCAGACCCCTGAAACCTGTGAGCGCCGAAGACCCCGCGTTGCTTGCCTTCGCTTCACAAAGTTACTCGTACAAAATTTGTTGCGCAAAAACTGGACATTACATTACGGATAGTGCTTAGAGGTACATGGTACAATCAAGTTTATTTTAGCCATCTTTTTGTTCTTCTCAAGACGAACAGTGCAAATTGACACTGTCATGCTGTGGAAGACTCGATTTCGCGTTTCGAAATCAATCCGCACTGATTCATTTGTGTGCAGAGAAAACTGACAACCATTCAATCCAACTCGGCGAACTACAGAATCAGCTCGAAACGCATTATAGTATTATACGTGATGAGAAACTGGCTGGGGAACGAGAACTACCATACATCCTAAATATAAAATTCGCGATAGAATTCCATCATCTAGCATAACATGAAGACCAAATTGCAAATTCTTGCCAATGCATTCCAATATCTCCATGCGCAAAAAATGTTCTCCTTTGACAGTTGTGTTTAAGATCGACTCGATCTCTTCATGCCCAAACAACGCTAGATAAATGCGATATCAATTGTGAATCTTGGACGTAAATAACACCTCAGTAAACATCGTCAATCCTATTTTGAAATTCAATAGACTAAGAGCATCTTCGACAGGGAAGAGTTTAGGAGAAACCAAATCAATGAATCGGCGGCCTGGCCCAATTCATAGGAAGCTGTGTATGAAATAAATATCAGCAACCTCCACCATCTCCCCCACCATCTCCCCCACCATCTCCTCCGCCGTCTCCACCTCCCTCGCCTCCCTCACCCCCTCCAAAGTCGCCTCCGTCACCGCTGGTATCACTATCGAGGAAGTTAGTAACATCGTCCAAGATCGACTCGAAACCGGATGTGGGATCCGGGAAACACGAGGAACACTCTTCCTATTGTGCGGAATCATGTCAGCGAATATGTCGGAGAACGAGTTAAATCAAAATCTCACAAAATTATTGATAATGTCTCCTAATGCTACTATGCAATCTGCATCCGCCACTGGGTCTGTGAAGTGAAAGAGGTGGTGTTACCCAAGTTCCCCTTCGTTCGCACATTAAACCTGAGGAAATTATGCACTTACTCAATCCTTCCTCAGCTGCAGCTGCTGCGCATACCGCAGTGGTAAAACCCACCGTCACGATGCAGCCTGGAAAGCCCGATAAATGAGGGTGATTGGCGGCACGAGATCCCATACCAGCGACATCGCAACGCTTCCAAAGGTTTCTTTTCCTCTTCAAGTCGCAGAGGGTTTCGCCGTCTTGTGGAGTAGGAATAGCGAAGATTGGCACCGCAATTGCCAATGCGAGGAAAATTAATGTGAGTTTCATGATTCTAAGACGCGAGCAGTGAAACGTCAGACTTGTCACAACTGGTTTTCGTGTCCAGTATGCTTGCCTTTATACTAATTCCCTCCTCGATAGTCTTCCGGTTTGACCTTGATCATGTGGAGAGGTCCAGAGAAAAATCCTGCACGGTCCACGAAGAGCATCTCTCTCTCTTGGCGACAGCTGCTAGCTGTCAAGCAGCAAGCGGAAACGGCGTACTGTGGGGTGAATGTGAGAAATGGATATCTTCCCTGTCGGAACCAGAAGTCCTGCATTGAACAACGAAGATAATAAAATGACAGATCACCATTTCGCATTTATCAGAAGAAGACCGCGAAGACCAAAACGATAGTGGTGGGACGAAAATGGCAAGCAAAAGGTTCGTGCAAGGCCAACAAGCATACAACGCGGCATTTGAAAGCAATCTTGATGTCTGATCGTGCAATATAAATGCTGTGTGAATTTGTGGGCGATAGATATGTTCGATTGTTTCTCCCTGTAGCGCAGTTTGCAGGTGAAGCCAAAGTCCAGTACGGTGTTGATCATAATTATTGTTGCTGTCATCACCAGCGGGTATACGTTCGTCAAGCAAGTCTCCAAAATTTTGCAAAGATATCTGAGGTCATACGAAGACGAGGGAAAATTTGTCGAGAATATGCGGACATTGTGCGCTCATCACAACTCCATGACATTCTCACCGCGGTTGATGGGCCGAAGGCCCGAAGCTATTGAATTGCATCTGGCACGGTGCCGTGGCTCCGCTGAAGACTTCATAATACTGTTCGCTACGCCGAACACCAGGGGAAAAACACGACATGAACGTGTGCGTTGCATCGCACAGTTCATGATACTCTCACCTCGATTGATATGGTATCGGCCGGTATCCTGCAGCGCCGAAAACCAACCACCAGATATGCTCAACACATGGGGTTCACCAAGAGCCGGTACTGAGCCTAAGACGAGACAGTAGTTGGCTGAACATCATGGTGGTCGGCGACGATTTCGCCGACGACCGAATACGTGTTACTCGAGTATTCTCGCAGTCCGAACCTCCAGATGGTGAAGCCTAAATATAGCGCTAAGAAGTCCACTAGTCATCAGCGCCTGCTAGTGATTAGCTGCCATGGGCAGATATCTTCTGATGGTAAGGAACTGAATACGATTCCGTGTAGTTTTCGCTAACACACCTGCGATACGGTGCGTCCGACCGACACCACACTGGCAGTGCAGAATGACACAAACCAATCATCTCGCCAATGATACTTGGAGTACAAGGGCGTATTCCGTTCCAATGTCTTCGACCAAGTACGTTGAACCAGATCGCGCTCGAGTGGCTTTTCTGGTGTATCTATCGATATGGCGGATTTGGCGAGCAATGGTTTGTAAGCGTTCACGAAGTCGTACGTAGGATTCGGTCAAAAGAATTGTGAAAGTTGACCAACAGATTGCTTCCTACAGTAAGCGAGCAAACTGAGCATCATTGCACCGTTGATCCGCATTTCGGCACATCCCTGAGTGCGGTCCCTGATAGGCAGGATCTGTAAAACTTCGAACAAAATAGTAGAGCACTTTATTGCTACCATAGCCCCATATTTCAGTCAAGGAAAACTGTAATCGACATCATTCCTCCGTTTGAAAGTTCAGAGACCAAGTGCTTTCCACGGAGAACAAATAGGCCATTGACCGCCAGCACAACCAATCCATTGGCACAATAGGCTATGTAGTGCATGATAAATATTATTAGCAACCTCCACCATCTCCTCCACCGTCTCCCCCGCCATCACCCCCGCCATCACCCCCGCCATCACCGCCTCCACCACCGCCTCCATCACCCCCGCCTCCATCACCCCCGCCTCCATCACCCCCACCGTCACCACCAAATCCGCCGTCGCCTCCGTCGCCTCCCTCGTCGAGGAAGTTGCTAAATTCGTCGAAGACCGAGCCGAAATCAAAGGGATCCGGGAAGCACGAGGAACACTCATCCTGTGGTGCGTAGAGTTGTGTCACCAAGTCTCAGAAAATGAGTTCAAAGGCTCACAAAGTCATTTATGGTATCTCCCAAAGCAACTATGCAATCTGCGTCTGCGACAGGGTCTTGGAAGTGAAAGTGGTTGATTAATCCAAAATTCTTCCCTGTACCCTCAATATCGAAACATGCACTTACTCAATCCTTCCTCGGCTGCTGCAGCTGCGCATACCGCAGATGTGAAACCCACTGAAATGATGCAGCCTGGATAGCTCTGTCAAATGGGGATCATTGTGGGACGAAATTTCATACCAGTAAATTCGCAACGCTTCCTAAGGCTTCTCTTTCTTTCGCAGGAGGGTTTACCTGGAGTAGGGCTGCAGAGGATGGGGGCTGCAATTGCCAAGGCAAGGAAAGCTACAGAGAGTTTCATGATGTTAAGACACGAGCAATGAAACTTCAGTCGACAAACTGGTTTTTGTGTTCGAACCTGCTTGCCTTTATACTTGGTGGCCCTCCACTAGAATACCGGGTTTGGATGAGAAACCAAAGTACTGCATATCATCTTTCCTGTCAGATTCAGAAGTCCTGGATTGAACAGCGAAGAGCACGGAATGATATATGACTGGTTTGCATGCGGTTCTATCTGTCAAGTAGCATGCAATCGGCTGGCGGGGATTGCGCAGAGATGAGGATGACATTTCGCATCTATCAGAGGAAGCTTGCAGGTACGACGAGAACGGCGAGAAAGAGGTTCGTGCATGGCCAACAAGCGTCCAACGCGCCATTTGAGAGTAATATTGATCACGTCAGATCGCTGAAGTGTGACCGCTGTGTGAACGATGAAAATCTTTGATTGAATGTAAGATGTTGTTGTTCCTCGACGCGAATTGTGGTAATGGTGAAGACCATAAGTGAGGCCAAAAAACCAGTACGGAGGTGGTCAAATTACTTTGTTGCCATCACCAGCAGGCATACATTCGTCGGGGCAGGTCTTCCGACATTGCATAGATAGCTGAGCTTATGCCGAAGACGAGGGAAAATTTTGACGAAAACATACGAATATTGTGTGTCGGCCATCACATAGTTCATGATTTTCTCACCTCGATTGATGTGGGCACGGAAACTACTGAATGGTGGCTTGCGAGGCTGCAGTGGCTCCCCTGCAGTTCTTGATAATACTCTATGCCAAGCCAAAGACGAGGGAAAAAACACGTCAATAACTTGTGCTTCGTAACACGCAGTTGTTGGTGCTCTCACCTCGGTTGGTGAGACCTTGCGAATTACTTTTATCCTACAGTGCCGTAATGCCTCTGCCAGAGCTCTCGATACACTCAACATACTTTGATTTGCTAATGCCAGTGCTGTCGAGACGGGACGGTATAGCTCAGCATAGTGGTGGTCAGCGACGAGTGAGCCTGCGACCGAACACCAGATCCGCTGCTCGCTCGCAGTCCGAACTCCAGTAGACCAGATATAGATGACGACTAAATATAGTTGTTAAGAAGTCGACTAGTCATCAGTACCTGCCAGTGATTAGCTGCCATGGGCAGACATCTTCTGATGGTGAGGAACTCGCACGCTGTGTGAATGCGATTCCGTGAGGCCGCTTTTCTAAGATATCCGCGATACAGTGTGTTAGATTGCATTGCAGTCGCGGGTGCAGAATGACATGACGTATAAGCATGTCTTCGTCGTTCCACTCGAGCACCAGGCTAATTCCGTTCTACTCTCTTGACCGAGTACGTCGAACTAGATAGCGCTTGCTAACCTTTGCCTGCAGTGGGCCAATGGAGTTGGTGGAGTTGGCGAGCATAACTATCCAAGGCGTCTTGTGGAGGAAAGCAACAAGTTAGGCGCAACCAATTGGGTCAAAGTAACGTAAGCTTACGTATCGTCCCGAGTGCTGCCGTTGTCGCGCCATGACCAGGACCATCCTCTCATTGCTCCTCAATAGAGCAATTATTTCTTTCTGTATGGATTAATCCGACATGCTTGCACTCACCAGACGACACCTGAACGCCACCCCGACGATGGATACAAATTTAACAAAAGCTTTCATATTCCGCCACGATCAACAACGCCACAATGCCCGCGACATCTACAGTCATTCACCGGCCAATGAGACACCACCGGCCAATGAGACACTTCAAATAAAACTTCCTGAACATTGAGTAGCACACCTTCCTTTCAATTGGTGAAGATAGCCCTGCATGAGACGCACATTCTGCAACAAGAAGCATTGTCGAATGTTCAGTGAATGCTGAGATATGGTCATGTTTGACTGTATTTGCTACACCTGCCAAATTTGGGCCCCTGATATTGCATCGACAAACCAAAAAACGTCGTCAGAATGCTACAAGACATGAATTTCGATGGGACTTCTTGGTGATATATTCTTGCTGGTATAATTGGCATCAATTAAAGTGTTTATATACATGTGTATGAGTGGCGCAAGTGGCGCAATGCCTGGGTGTCTCATTGGGTAGTAAAACCAATAAACCCACGTTTTCGGACATTGCCGGATCACAGTTGAACACATCTAATTTCGGCATTTCTTGCGAATCAGAACCAACCACCCCGACTAAACTCAACACACAGACAGTTGAACAAGCACCCAGGACGCTGTTGGCGACTTTTAACATCAAATCTATTTTGGGTGTCTCATTGGGCGGTGGAATACTGTACTTTGATCTGGCCTGAGGACTTTGAACCTGTAGATGACTGTAAGAGAGAACGGTGGTGATACAACTGCTCATTTGGGCCTGCTTGCGCGTTTTAAACGGGTCTCTCAATCAGATGTCGATCTGTCAATGCACAGGGATTCTTTATCGCAGATCGGCCATGCGAGTACCAACAACACTACATAAATCGGCGAGCATGAACGAATATCACTAAGTAGAAGATGATACGAGAGTGAACGATAGGGGAAGAGGTAAAACGTGTTTGGGATCTCCCTTTAAATGATTAAATGAAGAAGGCGGCGAGAGAAGACTGGAACAACTACCCAAGTGATAAACGAGGTACGTGGTACGTGGTGAACAGTGAGAAAAATACATTTCTCGTCTCGTTGTGCGATTGACAAACGGACTGGCAATCTCCTCCGTCACCCCCACCGTCACTTGCTCCTCCGTCGCCACCACCGTCGTGTCCTCCATCACCTGCTCCGCTGCTACCGCCACCGCTGGTGATGATAGGGCCATTTGGAGGTGGAGGCGGTGGCGGAGGGATGGGCGGATGGGGTGGCGACAGGTCGTGGTGGAGTGTGCATCAAAAATTTTCAACTTCGAAGAAAATCAGGTTTCTGTCTAGGGACTCGCTATATCATGGAAAATGTAGGCTAGTGATCATCCAGGTAACGGCGTTCCTCCAGCTGGAGTTGCTTGAGTTGGTGCTCTGGGTGATTGCATTCATACGAAGGAATTGGACAGTACGGAGGTGGGTATACTGTATACACTTATAATTGCATCAATTTGTCTCTCTAATCCCGCTACACCGACCTCCTGTTGGTCTTATGCATCAGATATTCACCCTGCCTGGTAGAGTAAATTTCAGTAGGCACTAAGCAGAATACATTCACTATTACCAAGCGTCGGACATGGATCATCAGTCGAACGTGAGGATTAATACAATGATTAGCAGCCCTCTCCTTCCCCCCCACCTCCACCTCCCCCACCTTCGCCACCATCATCGCCACCCTCACCCTCACCTCCCTCACCACCTCCCCCACCGTCGCCTCCCCCGTTGGGGACACCTGGGATACCCGTCGGTTTTGGCCAAGGGATAGTTGGGAGAGGTGGGAATGTAAAAGTTGGTGGTGGATGTGGGAGATCTGGGGGGTCTTCAAAGGGTGGTTGTTGAGGTGGCGGAGGTGGCGGAGGTGGTGGAGGTGGTGGAGGCGGTGGAGGTGGGGGCGGGGGCGGGGGATGGGGCGGGGGATGGGGCGGGGGATGGGGGGTGCCTCCACTGCCTCCACCACTGCCTCCACCATCTCCTACCGTTATTAAAGGGTTGCGTTTTGCCGTCATTATTCTGTATTCACCGCCGCTGTCTGGATCGCCATCGGGAGCCGTAACTGGTTTTGGGAAACACCCAGAGCAGCTCGGCTATTGCATAGAGTCATCTCACAATCGTGGTGAAGTGACTGACGCCGACTCACAAATTTGTATATCGCTTCACCCAATCCGGCTATGCACAGTGTATCCAACTTATAGTCTGATGTGGGGCAGGATCGTTCATTTCGCTTGTAATGTAAATAAATGATGTACTGTACTCACTCAATCCCCCTTGAGCGGCGGCGGCCCGACACGATGACACCGGTGATGACCTGAGCGACAAGATACAACCTATATATAGCTTAGCTCGAGTGTTGTTACGGACAAAGTGATATTCCATACGTCTAATATTGCAGATCTTCAATCGACTTCTCTTCGTAAGGTCGCATTGGTTTATGACCGGAGCAGGTTTGGCAAGGGCTGGGAGTGCGAATGCGAGAGCAAGAAGGGTGATGGTGAGTTTCATGTTGTTAAGACAAAGACACTAAATTCTGTGCAGTTGTCAATGACAGAATTTGTGTCCAATCGCGTTGCCTTTATACCTGACGAGATCTTGGAAAGCCAGGTATGGATATAGGGATTCCGGAATAAGGTTACACGACATACCGATAGCAACGATTCCTTCACGAGTCTCTATCTGTCATGTATTAGAGATATGCCGCTTGGCGCTGCCGGCGCGACTCGAGAGACAGGCTGAGGGACAGGCAAGCAAGATCGTTTGTCCATCAAACCACAAAGTACGCCATTCGCAGCATCACCAAGAACATGGAACGCACTATCTGTGCCATCGAGAATGTCTCTGTCAGCCGAACAGCAAATACCATATCACTTGCTACGACATAGATGGGTGGTGGCAGTGAATCTGTCCGTCCATATTCCGCTTGGCCCTCAGGTTTTTGGGCGTGACTCGGGACAAACTGAACGGCATGCAACAAGATCATTCGTCCATCGAATCATTACAGAGTAAAGCCATGCGCAGCATCACCATAGCGGGAGTTTTATTTTGAAGAGCCTCTTTCAGTTAAATGGGAGATACAATGTCACTTGGCCGGCGCGAGATGGGATGGGTGAGCTGTGAGCGCTGCGAGCAGTTGGATCTGTCGCTTACGTCACCAAATGTGCTTTTGGGCTCCGACCACATCATCTAATTAATGAGCGAGTTTTGATCCACACCACTGCATCCAAAGAAGGTCGAATAGACGAACATGACTAGACTTGGAAGACGACTCGGAAGAAGACACCCAATTCGAAGGCTCTACATGAGGTTGGAACCGTTCGATCGATAGTTCCGGGAACGGCTCGATTTCAGGCTACATATGAGAGCTCTGGGTATTTCTTGCGACGATGAGTTTCGTGTACATATTGGTCAATTTCCCCATTGTGCGTTGATAACGGTCCATCTCAAGGCTGGTATATTAGGTTGCAGCCAACAAGCTGCCAAGGCAGCCCTTGGAAGTTATGGGGAACCCGCTGATGAGCCTTTGACTTCCAGTTGAACAAAATTGCGCCCACAAGTCAGGTGCGATCACATTCCGTTTAACGCGACTGCGGAATTGCTCTCGGCGATCAACTTTCAACACCTGATACAGTGCAAGACTCCGAATATGTCAAGCTCTTGAACTGATGAACATTTTTCAAATTCGGAGCTGGAGAGACATATCAAGCGGTTCATTGCCTCAGTCATTTACCTGAAGTGATGGCCTGAATGGATCTATTCAGTGGCGACATTCGGTCATGTTCACTCGCCCCTGGTCGCGTATTGTGGACCGATGGACCGTCCTCTTCTATCTCTTGATGGGCACCGCCCTGTGATCCCATAATCTTGGTCTAGTGGAGGTCAACGTAGTACCTTCAAATGAATGTCAACCGACGGACAGATCAAAACCAGTACGACAGAACGATGAGTGTACTGCCCACCGCTGTGACGTCTCATCAACAAAACATAGAGAAGGCGACAGAACCACAATCGTAGACGACATGAAGCTCATCTTACGACTTAATGATCACTGTTCCGCCAATTGGTTACGCCTTTGTTTTCAGCTTGGCCGGAATGACGACCCACTCGCAGACCTATTTCATTTCTGCGAAACGCTTAGGCTAGGTCGTTCTCAGCAACGCTTGAATGATGTCCGCCAAACTCTCTGGTTTGTAAGGAAATTTTTGGATCAGATAGAATATGAAACTGGATGGCTCGCTGAATATGCAACGAGCACACTCAACGGCAGCCACTCGGGGATTCCTTGAGAGGTGTTCGTCTTCGGGGATTGGACTAGCGAACGATCGTCAGCGTGGAAGTCTGGTTGTCGAACACATGTCGGCTGAAGGCGATATCTCCTAAGACCCATACCGTAATTTGGGATGCTCAAATTTAGAGTGATGATGAAACGGCCGTGGTGCGTATGTCAGGTACGTTTCTTCTCGATGGAAACTTCAACTTCTGGTTGAACAAAGCGGTACGTTGCAGGTTCATTCCACGGCCAATATAAGCAGGTTTTGCGGACAAACACAAGTTTATAGAAATGCGTCGCGTATGGCGAACGGAAATCACGGAAGCAAGAGGCAACGCCGAAGCAAATGATGAGAACGGATGTAAATACGGCCCAATTGCAGTAACCAAACAAGCAAAAGTGAACAACAGGCGTAACGAGAGCATAAACAATCTGGACAGCAAACCTAACACATTTTCTACGGCGCAAAAGTCAGTAATATTCTGCATGGCTTCCAGTTTCTGTCTCTGTGTTGTTTGGAGGACGTGGTGGCATGCTCAACCACATGTTCCACCGCTTCCACTTCCACTTCCGCCACCACCACCACCACCTCCTCCTCCTCCTCCTCCTCCTCCTCCGCCGCCACCGCCACCGCCACCGCCACCGCCACCTCCTCCACCGCCACCCCCTCCACCGCCGCCGCCACCACCACCACCTCCTCCTCCTCCCCCTCCTCCCCCTCCACCGCCGCCGCCGCCACCTCCGCCGCCGCCGCCGCCGCCACCTGCACCGCCTGCACCGCCTGCGCCGCCTGCCTGGGGTTCACGCTTTCCCTGCACGGTTATGGGTTCCGGGTAACACTCAGAGCAACTTGGCTGTTGTACAGAGTCTCAAAAATGGTGTCGAAAAATGATGTCGAATTTGAACTCACATATGTATCCAACGTCTCCTCCATCCCAATTATGCACGCTCCGTTCAACTCTGGATCTTGAGTGAAAGTAGTGATGTTTTCTTTCTGTGTTCGTACTGAAAATGTAGGATTTACTTACTCAATCCTCGTTCGGACACGGCTTCCCCGCAGGATGGCACCAAGGTTGAATTTAGCGACATGATGCAGCCTGTATATCTCAAATTGACCAAAGAGCGCTGTGATTTTGACAAGGAAGAATCATACCAGTAATGTCGCATGGCCTCCTGGCTTGAATATCTCTCTTTGCGCGGAAACATTCGGTAACTGGTATCAATGGAGCAGGTAATGCGAAGATTGGGAGCGCGAACGCCAGAGCAAGAAGGAACATCCTGGACTTCATGATGTTAAGACTCTGAGAGTAAAATTCCGCGGAGTTCTCAACGGTAGGATTCGCGTTCAATGGAACCAACCTTTATACTGGGTGATATGACAGAAATTTCCCAGGTACAAGATTCATAAGCAACTCCTGCATGACACCGCCAGAGGGTAAAATGATGGAGGTGTCCTAAATTTGCATGCCAAGTAGCAGGTTCAATGACGCCCGGCGCGCTTGAAGAGACACCGAGAGGAGACATATTGATGGTTTTCAAGTCACCATCAATTCAAGGCTAGCCGAGTAAGCAAAGCGCTGCACCACCAAGAGCATAGAATGAATTGGATACGTTTGCGAGGGTCTATATCAGTCAAATAGTACAATGCCTTTTGGCGTGCGATGGATGGATGGATGGATGGATGGATGACAGTCCTGTACCAGTGCAGCCTGAACAAAAACCAAAAAGTATCGGTTGCCTTTCTGGGACTCGGACATCACAATTCCATAGTCAACAACGCCGGTCACCAGCTCAAAAAATAATAATTTCCTTATACCTTCCCTCAGGCTGCCAAAGTCCATACCGCTTCGTGGACCTTGTTTTGTGGTGGAATCGCCTTTAAAGGAGTATGGATCCCGAAAGTCGCCATATTCACCAACTTTTGGTACATTTGTACCATTTCCCCCCGCAGAAATTGTAACATAGATCTCTCTCCATGTTACCTGAGACATTCGCATGCCTTTACATTAATCCTTACGTAGATCTTTTTTTGAATCCAATGTTGAAAGGTGGACCTTGCAAGCTTCCATCCGTCGGATCAGCCACGACCTCCCTTCGCTTGATCGCACTGTTGCAGACGTTCGTCTATCCAAATTGTAAGCTCCAAGAATATGTTCACTAATTGAGCATCTTCCACCGATTGTCTCCATTTCATGGGGGGTTAGATGATGATCGGACCAAAGCTGCTGTTCTATTCGATGATGGAGCAAACATTGTTTACCACATCATGTACAGGACTCACTGAAGCCGGAAGCTCGATGCCGTGAACATTTCCTAACCGCATGTTTTCAGCAGGTCTAGAATACTGAAATGCAGTATGTGGAGGCATTATTCCAGAATCGCGTAGACTGTTTGCTTGGTTGGCTGCGCCCTGATCCGTCTTCAACACTCCGTCGCAGATCTCGCACCATGAGGAAATACTGTCAATCGAATGTATGACGCTTGGTTACCTTGGTAAAAATTTGACTTCAACGGAGGTTGTGGACTGTGAGCAACCGTGTCAAATTACAAGCCACTTGTCTTCTATTTCTGGTGATTTTGCTCCGACGTTAATGCTGTTCCGATTTGAAACTACTGTGTCATTAGTGTACAAAAATATGGCGAATACATGTCTTGCCAAGGGGAGAAGGAAAGTTGGGAAATTTGCAAGGATAGCAAATCAGCCCAATTGCCACCACGGCGGATTCCTTTTCGGTGGTGCCCCAGGACCAAGCATGGACTTTACAGCTGATATCATTACTGCTAATAGTGCCAGTTTCAACCATAGAGGCATACGCCAAACTTGAGAAGGCTGAGACGGAGACGAAGACGGAGACTGGGGATGGGCCGGAGACTGCGACTGGGGCACGGGAACGGGCTGAGGCGGCTGGACCTTGTCCAATTCATCGAGGTAGTAGACATAGGTGTACCAAAAGCTTGTAAGCTCAAGACTCGAGCCCTTCCAATCTCCTTGAGCTGTTAGAGGCGATCCGGTCAGTAACGCACCGAGATCAGTAATGAATTCAAGTTGTGTGCGTAGCAATGTATGTGTGTGATGAGAGTTCAAACTCACAGTATCCGGAGGCCTCGAAGTCACCAAAGAAGCCTTTGACAGTGTTGTTGACGTCGGAGAATATGGTAACTCGTGGCTCAATGGCGGGAGAGAGAATGAGTTTGCCGAATTCACTCTTAAATGTAACTGGACCCGTGAACGTCCTGGGTAGCCCAACCGTAACTTTCCAAAATTCTGAACCGGCCTTGAGCTGAAAAGGAGTCTCTACATGCTATCCATGACGTCCCATTACTGATGACATTCAATAAACTGAATCGATGTTGACCTACCATTCGCATGATACACCCCAACCCCGCACACCCTTCGATAGTCGTAGGTTGACAGTTTTCCAGGCCCACGATACCATTGGCTTGGTTCACTCTTCCATCTATTTCATTGCGACCTCCGGGAACAACCCAGATATCCGCATCTATAGATCTGAAATCTGACACGAGCTTGAGATTCTTGCGGACAGTGTTTGGCGGGATCGGAGGGAGAAAAGCTTCAGGCACTGTAAGCTCTGGGTTGATCACCCATGTTCCATGCACTGGGAAGAATTCACGCTTGATGAAGAGAAAATTGTGGCGACGCATGGAAGGAGGTTCATTTAGGACACGTTCTGGTGCTGAAGTATATGAAGGTGGAGACTCAGGGCCTGCAGGCTGCTGCGGTTCGAAGAATGAGACAATTCGTCAGCGTCACCACAACGGAGAACCTACCGCAGGTTCTTGGTCTTTGGACGAGACGTCGAGCATTGTAACAAATGGCTGCGGCCAGTTTAGAGTTGCCTTATAAGGACTCGGTGAGTACATGTCATGCACAACCACAATTGCACAGCCATGAACACTTTCAATAGTACTCGAGTACTAGTGCGCGGATGCAAAACTTGTAGCATGGTCTTTAGGCTTTAAAATGGCTCGAGGGAGATGTGACTGGAGTCCGATCACACATTTCGACCATGGCATTGGCATTTTCGGTGAGTTCTCATTAGCAAATGGGTGCTTCTTCTTGTCGATGCGTTGTAATGACCACTCGTCTGTCCCTGGTCTACTTTTACGTTCTCTATGCATTTCCTATCCTTTCATTCCATAGATTATATCTTTATACATGGTGAACCTTTGGCACGTTACCGACGTCGAACGACAAATTGCGCGGAGCAATCTCCAGCCACACCTTTCAAACCCATACTAGCATGGGATCCCAGCGAAGACGACAATGAGGATTATGGTTCATTTTGATGGGTTTTTCAGACGACATCAATTCTCTCTTTAAGTGCGTCTTGCTTCGCTCAGTTTCTTTTTTGACTTCAACTATATTACTTAAAGGTCGCAACTGGTCATCCCTCCGAAATATTTCGCTGCTTTTAAAGATCTCCATCTGTCCGAAATTGCACATCCTATCGCATTGGCCAGCCAACGGGTATTATGCTTACTTGCAACGCAAGCAAGATCGACTGGTCCGACATTAAATCTCCAGCATGACGAGTCCTAGCCCAAGTCCCAATAGCCATGTCGTCACGAAACTGAACACGTTTCGCGCTACCCAATAAATCGTGCAGAGTGGTCTGCACGCTCGGGTCATGTATGTGTTGTACATCCAAGTCCTATGGCATATTGGGTGCTTCAATGTGTGCAGTACGCTCCGTTCACATGCGTACTCATGCCCGAATTGCTCTGCCGCCCATTTTCAAGAAATGTGTAATATTGTGCAGTTGAAAGCCGATACAAAGTCGCCACCTCGGAACTAGTATGGAGCATTCCAATATTGAGCCAGCGATGGAGGAATGATATTTCAGTTCAAAGTGCGTATTTTCTCAGTGAAATTTTAATATTCCGATTTACAATAAAGTCCCTCAGTTCACGAAGATAAATAACGGTTACATGCGCCGCACTCATAACGAACTCGGATAACAAAGCTATGGGCAAGCTGGATAACTAAGAGACGATAAAATTTCCACCGATCTCGACGCCGGATGTAGCACAGTTCTTGGTTTATTGTGCAATTTCAGAGGCCGTGATCAACCACAAGTTTCATAACATCACCCGACTCTTCCACCATCTCATACGCCGCCTCATACCCGTCGCCTCCACCACGTCCTTCCTACAACAGAGCGTCAACCTTGACTAGTCCGCCACCGCCCCCGCCGCCAGTAGGACCACCGCAGTCAGTGCCGCTGCATCCTTTCGGAGGCTCACGCTTGGTTAGCCTAACGCCACCAATGGGACCGCCACCAATGAGACCGCCAATGGGACCATCGCAGTCCGTCCCGGTACATCCTGTCGGAAACCCTCGTTTCATCACCCCGCCGCCGCCGCCTTCCAACAGAGCTTCACGTTTGATTGGCCTGGTGCCGCCTCCGCTGACGCCACCAGTAGGACCGCCACAATCAGTCCCGCTACAGCCTGTCGGAGGCGCACGTTTCTTAATCATTTTCACCTCACGCTTTTCATGTGCCACTGGGAGGCAATCTGGCTGGCACGATTAGCGCGAAGATCATTGTGGAAAATGGGCGGACATGTCATACCACCACTCCCAATGCAACGCTTCATTTCAACACCAGGAGCCGGCGTGGCGAAGATGGGGAGCGCCAACGCGAGAGCAAGAAGAGCAGTTTCGATTTTCATGATGTCAAGGTAGAGTCAGTGACACTTTGCAGACTGGAGACTTGCGTTCGATCATAGTCGCCTTTATTTATCTTTCACAATAGCGTGATTCATGTGCAGATCCCGACCTGCGCGGCACCGCCATGAACATCGAATGATGCGTGCCTCCGTCCATCAGTCAGATATTAATAGCACAACGGGCGGGCGCTGTTTCAGGACAAAGGATAGCGCTGACGACGAGACTCGGATCCTGCGATCGGCATTCTTCATCAAATTCAAAGTTCAGCACAAGGAACATGAAATGCATTGCAGGATTGGGCGAAAAATGGACTCGGAGCCAGGCAGTTTACGTCATCCGGCAACGACTGAACTATGCACAGCTGGAACTGACTCCCCCAACCAAACACCAGACGACGTGCCAGGACTGTGCTAAACGGAACAGGCCGTGCCGATGAGCATGTTGGATTAATGGACGCCTTTCAAGACGCCGATCCAGGAAGATCTACAGCCTCATGCGCTCCCAGTGCAGTGTCAGCGAGGATTGCCCCCGGCTTTGACACACGCGCCAATTGGAAAATATCGCTTCACTTGATCGCTTCTAGTCCTCTGAAGAAGTACTGGGTGTTTTTTGCGACAATCTCTGGTTCCTTGGTGCTGTGTGTTTGGTGATGACATGGAGAGTGATCCAGTGCCATGGGGCAATATTAAATCACAACCGTCGACCGCCAGGGCGCGTTTTAATGTGACGATGGGTCATTCACCTGGAGACCAATGAAATCGCTCTGACATGCGATCAACTCTGTTCGAGTGAGTGCGGACGCGCATAACGATCTATTTTCAGACGTGATTGATGCCTTACGACTGGCGGTGCAAGATTCGAGCTCTGACAGACTCTATATCTGGTGAGTTTTGCAGATGACTCAATAATCATTAAATATTTCGGATACAGTATTTCAAGCTGTCGTCGCATTGCCCGCTTCATCGAGGAAACTTATTCAATGGTGATAAGTGATGTGGAGAACCTAGCGATGGCTTTCTTTTCTGATAAAGCTCTTGAAGTGCTCCATACTTCTGGTGTCAGTAACTTGCGCTCGTTATGAGCCGACGTATGGTCGACGAATTACTGAGGAGCCACACGACTGGCGCGACGTACACATGATTGCGTGCTGTTCCTCCTTTCGTGGCTGATGAGAAAGTCATCGTGCATTCTCAGGAGAATTCTCTTTGACAAAATCATCTGCTCATGCATGCCTTTCAGATTGATACTTCGTCTCCGCGGATGGTCTAAATGTTCATTCGCTTTGGTATCCCAGCCTCTTCTCTCGTAGTTGCTATGAGATGACGCCATTGTATACACGATGTTCTTCGCCAACATTGAGCGACCCGGGCAATCCTTGCGGACGGAAAAATCTCCAGCTTCGCAACTTAATTCCCTGCATGCCAGTTTGGGTTTGGGATAATCTGGCGAATTTATGTGCGTGATTTTTCGCACCACTTCTTCGAATCTTTCGGCATAATTTGTATTCTTCAGAGATCGTCATGGTATCCGATATCGCTCTCACCAACAACAATCGATCGCATTCGCGAACCCTCTAAAATCGGTGTTGAATGTCCTTAAACATACGTACATGATTGATCGATAGCTGTCCATCTTATTTCTGCATCGCCACGACAGTGAAAATCATAATCGATGATCGTTACCGAACCAACTTCCTCGTCGCTTAGCCGTGTATTAAATGTCATTGCAAAGGAAAAGGGTCACGCTGGACATAACATTGAATGTCTCTAACATGACGAGCCTCAATGACAACATACATAACACAACATGCCGCGCGGTTGTGTAAATTGCACAGGTTGTGAAGCTGTGGGTCGTATATCCAACCACTGTAGTAATATAATAGTTTAATACGTGCAGTATATTCCGTCGGTGTGAGTGCTCGAATGTGGAAATTCTGACCGTAATGAATTTTTGAGGCGTAATTTATTCTAAATTCTTTCTAATGCCGATCCTAAGTCCACCGCGATCTGTCGCAATCAGACCAATGATTTGGCATCGTGATGCAAGCCTCTGGGTCGTGGGTAACACGACATATGATCGTGGAATGCCTGCTTATTTCAGACGGGAGTATTTTCGGCGTGTTCTCAATATTGCTGAAATTCGGGGATCCACAAGAGGGTCCCATAGTTTGCGGATCATCTCGCAACGCGATCCATCAAAGGCAAAAAAGGGCACATAAGCGCGTTCCCGAACGCAATCATAGAAGTAGAAGGGGATGGCATTGGCACGTCGGAGAATACGGGTAGTAAATGATCTCGATACCATAAAAAAAACACATTTCTCGACTTATTGTGCAAATTGATAAAATCATTAGAAATCTGGATGCCGTGCTATTTAACGTCGTGGTCAACCACAACATCCACAACGTCCAGGGACATTTGCGAGACCTCATGCTCCCCCACCCCCACCACCCCCGCCTCCGCCACCCCCGCCGCCTCCACCTCCACCACCTCCGCCTCCTTCCTCCAACAGAGGCTCACGCTTTGCGCCTCCGCCTCCGCCACCTCCGCCGCCACCTCCACCACCACCTCCGCCGCCGCCGCCACCTCCGCCTCCGCCTCCACCACCTCCACCACCACCTCCGCCCCCATCCACGGGTAACAGAGGCTCGCGCTTTATTGCCCCGCCGCCTCCACCGCCTCCACCGCCTCCACCGCCTCCTCCACCTCCGCCACCACCGCCGCCACCCTCGTCTAAGAGAGGCTCACGCTTTCCGGCCCCGCCGCCTCCACCGCCGCCTCCTCCGCCGCCGCCGCCGCCGCCGCCGCCACCACCACCTCCGCCTCCACCTCCACCGTCAACCGGTAACAGAGGCTCACGCTTAGCATGCGAGATGCAGTCTGGACAGTTCAATTAGAACGATGACGGCTACTGTGAAAACGAGGAAAATATCTCTTACCGACACCAACGCAACGCTTCATTTCGACGCCAGGAGCCGGCATGGCGACGATTGGGAGCGCCAACGCCAGAGCAAGAAGAGCAGATGTGATTTTCATGATGTTAAGGCAGAGTCCGTAAAACTTTGCAGACTGGAGTCTTGGGGTTCAACCATAGTGGCCTTTATACTCGACGGTGCTCCAGCGAATTAGGTATGACACAATTGCGTGTGCAGATCCTATCCCGCACGACATCGCCAAGAGCATGAGATGATGTGTACCCCTTCATGTGAGCTTCCATCAGTCAAATAGCAATAAAATGTCGCTGGGCCGGCGCTGTTCCAAGACACAGGCTAGCGCTGAAAAAGAGACTCGGATCCTGCAGACGGGTTTCTTCTTCAATTCAAAATTAAATCATGCTCTTCACCACCAGGAACACGAGGTGAATTGTGCGGTTTGATGTGAGAGGTCTCATCAAACAAACAGGAAAGAAAATGGCGAAAGGACGCGAAACGAGATGGTTGAACCAGTGCTTGTACAGCTTACGTCATTCGGCAACTCTTGAGCTTTGACTACACTGTGACGGTTGCAACATCCTTTGGGCACAACAACTGAACACCATACGATCGTGATTTGTCGGGTGGTCTATGATACGTGGAAAAAAATCGTACCGCTAACAAAGCTGATTTAACGACTCTTTCAAGACTCGGGTGTCAATCTAGAAAGACTTATCCTACTCGCCATTTCGCGCAGGCACTGCAGGGTTAGCGAACATCACTCCTCCGCTGCAGAACGCGCGAATAGGAACCTGAAGCCTCACCGGATCACCACCAGCATTCTCAAAGAAGTATAGGTTGTGTTCGCGGCGATGAGTGCTTGGCTCTTGTAAATCGGCCGAATTCGTTGATAAATCTTTGGCCGTTCCTCGGTGCTGTGTTTTGAGGTGATGAAACATGGAATGGGAGAAAATGATTCATTACCATGTGGACAAATTAAACTGCAACAAACCACCGCTGGGCACGCAATCGAATGTGACGATGGTTCATTCACCCGGACTCGAATAAAATTCGCCCTGACATGCGATCACCTTCTGTTCGAAAGAGTGCGGAACGCTCATGGCTGTCAACTTTTCCGACCTGATTGATTCATTGCAATTGGCGGTGCAAGACTCTGAGAGTTCTTTACTTGGTGAGTCTTTGCCGAAAGACAATGGGAGTACCATTTAAAATTTTCGGATACAGTACATCAAGCCATTCACCGCATTGCTCATTCAACGATGAAAACCGCCATTGATTTATGGTGATGCCAGAAAATGGCGAAGTTCTGATGGGTCATTTTTCCAAATTTCTGGTCGCACCACTCGCGCGGTATGTGCAGCGCATGGTCACGAATGAATGGAGGACCCGCATGGCTCGTCAATTCCAGCGCGATGTGAGTTCAATCGCGTTGTTCCTGCCTTCATTTCTGATCGAAAATTATCGTAGTACGACACCGCCGCGAACAGTAGGGAATTCGTGAAACGTCTCACCGACCAACGGTTACGTTTTCACCAAATCATTCGTGTGACGAACCGTTATGCTTAGACTCCCAACGTAACCCACATGGCGTGCCAACCATCCTATATTTCTTTTCCCGGAACTACTTGCTTTGCTTACTTACGGTCGAAGAATTCGAAATAATGCGAACTTATTCTCCGCAGTCTTGCAGCGCACCCCGGTACCCACAAGCACTTTATCCACGTTATATCCACGAATTTCAACACGGTCCACATAAAACGAATCACCACTTACGTTTACTTCCAGAGCTGCGGTGTCAGAATCTTTTCCAGACGCGCTGGACTATCCGGTTTCGTTCTTCGACCTGGAAAGTGTCAGCGCGCATAGAAAATGATCAATCAATTGAAGTCGTTCGCAAGGACGATGTTCTTCCACCCCTTTCCATCGGGATCAGACTTTGCAAGCGCTTTCCTCCCTCCCTGTACTCTTCGTTGTGGGACACAAACTGCTCTGAGTTAATTTCAAACCGTTCACATACACGTGGTGCAAATGAGACTATTCACGCGAGTGGGGATGTTGTGGTCACCACCACGGAGCTACGTAATGGATTGTACGGCACCCAGAATCACGGTACTATTTTCCCTCATTGAATAACCAGATACTGTACTCAAATTTCGCGCCTCACTAGCCTGCAATGGGCGACACTACAACCACCTCCGCCAAACGACTCCATCGAACGCATCGTCATGCATGCACACCTACAGTTCCTATCCTTGCGTTCCTTGGTTTACGAAAGACAGACATCTGGGGAGTCACTCGTCCTCCGAAGGCAAACCAATAGACGGACCGACAACATGGGAATGTGGTTGCGAAAGTCGACAAATTGTCAAAGGGAGATCCGATTCACTTACAGTAGTCATTCCTAGAGTTTCGATAAATCGATTGCATCCAATTAGCAGTAACGGTGAAATATTCCTATTCAATTGAAGAGAATCAAACCAAAGTTTGAGTCTCGCAACTCGAGTGGCAGAGTGACCACGTCTACTAGTACCTTTTCCCACGATTGCTCTTTGTTCCAGACTGTCGTCGTCGTCGTCCACAGCCGTCGTCGTACCATCGTCGTTCATAGCAGATTCCTAGCTTTTCGCCCACCCACCCTTTCCCGTGTACGAATATCTCTCCCTCCCATTTCATCCCGTCTGCACCTGGCCGCTCGTTGGGGGTGACCCTTCGTCTCTCCCTCGATGCACCACCAAACCCTCCGGCCTTACCAATTTATTGCATGCCGGAGTGGTTTCTCCCACTTCAAGCCATGCGTAGACATTTAGTGTGACTATTACAGGTATATGCGTAAGCAAAAACGGAACGACGCACACACTCGAGTTTCGATACCTCGGGTATGTTTCTCGGTAAAATATCCCCATGCACAAGAAGTGCTCCATACCATTGCCATCAGATTTCACATAAATAGATCGTGTTCTAAGTGTAGTCACGGAAATAATATCGAAGTAAATATGCGAGCAATCAGCTTGCTGATATTCCCTTTCACAATAACATATAACTAGAGGTGGTCAAAGGAAAAGAGCAGAAATGCGGTAGTTTTGAATGACTTGGAGTACGGACGCCTAACAAAATGCATCTCAACTTAATGAGCGGTTGATAAAATGACTAGCAACCACCCCCGCCATCGCCTCCTCCGTCGCCTCCTCCTACACCACCACCACCTCCGTCGCCGCCTCCTACTCCTCCTGCTCCACCCCCATCACCGCCTCCTACTCCACCCACTCCACCTCCGTCACCCTCTCCTGCTCCTCCAGTTCCTCCTGTTGGTGTCCCGCCTGTTCCGCCTGTTCCGCCCGTACCACCACTTCCCCCTGCCCCGCCGCCGCCGCCACCACCACCACCACCTCCGCCTCCGCCTCCACCACCACCGCCTCCTCCGCCTCCTCCGCCTCCACCTCCGCCTCCACCACCACCGCCTCCTCCGCCTCCTCCGCCTCCACCTCCTCCTGCACCTCCTGCACCACCGCCGCCGCCACTAGGTGGTGGGGGAGGAGGAGGCGGAGGCGGCGGCGGTGGGGGAGGTTTGCTAACACCACCGCCGCCTCCTCCTCCAACTATGAAAGGGTCACGCTTTGCCTTGTGTGCACCGCCGCTCGCGCCATCAATAGAATCTACGGGTGTCGGGAAACACCCGGAGCAACTCGGCTGTTGGGTGTAATCAACTCACAAACATGGTAGGGTGACAGATGTGGGCGTACATATTCATATAAGCCTTCACCAATGCTGGCTAGGCACGCATCATTTAACTCGGGATCTAAGGTGAAAGCGAGGATGTTCAAATCAGTCTTTGCTTCGTCATGGATATAAATGATGAGCTCACTCAACCCCCCTTCGGCGGCGGCGGGCTTGCATGATGGAACGGATCCACCAAGCGACAAGATGCAGCCTGAAAGATCTCAGTTCGAGCGGACTCGGTTGTGGAATTAGGAAGAAATCATCATACCGGTAACATCGCAAGCTCTCTTGATTTGGATATTCGCCTTTTTACGGAGGCATTTGTGGGTTGGGTCGACTGGAGTGGGTATGGCGACAATCGGGAGCGCAAGTGCCAGAGCAATTAGAGCACAAGTGAGTTTCATGACAACAAAACTCCGTAAAATTCCGCAGAGTCTTCAATGGTAATAATTCGAGTTCAAAAAAGGCCAGCCTTTATACCAGCCAAATCCTCAGCCAACTCCCGAGGGATAACGCGATTGGGTATATCGACATCAGCGAGTCTTTGGCGACACTGCCAAGAGCACGAAGTTAATATACCCGTCACAATGCGAAAACCTCCATCTGTCATGCAGAGGAAGTGACACTCGGCGCTCAGGATGTGGAAAGACTCTGAGATACAAGCAAACGCAATCCAGGGTGGGTCGCCGAGTCCATCAAATCGAACGGTAAGCTACATGCGAGTCGCCAAGAGCATCCAGTAAAGAGAACTATTGCGTTCATTGCGAGAATCTCTATCTGTCAAATAGTAGACATTTTGCCATTTGGCACGAGATGGATGCCATTGGGATGATGACATGTCGACAGTCCTCAAGATCGCTGTGATGCGGAACCTGAACAAAACAAGGTTGCCGTATTGGGATGCCACGCCGGTTATGGGCCTGCAAGCACAAACACTGGCAATCTGTAATTCATCGACACTTCATACCGTAACTCGAGCGTTGTGTATGACATCATATATGACATTCTGTGCCACACCGAGGCCTTCTGTTTGACATCTGGTATTTTTTCGTACTGCGATAGATTTTGAAGAATGTTTTCCTCAGACACCGGGGAACGACGACTATGCTCAACGTCAACGGCTGTTACAATAATTTGACTTCGAAATAATCTATCAAGAAACCTCCAAGTTTTATGTGTCCCAGAATACGCGGTGGATATATATATATATATATGGGCGAGGACGGTTTGTCGTCTCTACCTAACAACGAGCGGTATGTAATGAAGAACTGGGTGAGGATAAATCATTCCTTCAATTGCAACGAGAATAATATGGATAAGACTCTAGCTTTACATCTCCGACATTGTCAAGAATATCACTGACTCAAACTTTCCTCATATGGAGAAGTCCACGTTGAATCCGTCACTCCTTCGAGAAGGTTTGCCACGACAGGAGTTGGATATTTGTCGTTGAGAAGGACAAAGATTGTACACCGAGCCACTGATTAGGAGCAGTTTTCACAAATAGGCATCGCTGGTTCATTCCACCATCCGCTCGCTCTGTCGTAGGAAAATCCATCCAGAAGTATTTGTATTCTCTCTACAGGATTGCACTACAAATTTCGAAATCAATCCTTCATAAAACATTCTGAATAAATGTTACGCGGTGAACCGACAGGCTCTTGCAGCTAGTTCTGCATTGCGTCTTTGCGAAGCTTATGGATTTGGCAGATTTATTTTTGTGGAGAAAGGCTGTGGTTGGGCATGGGATGATGGGAGAGCAACTGCACTTGTTGCACATATTCGCAAATCAATCACTCAGTATTGCAACCGACATGGCCGTTAGTGTTACTGTAATTTCAATTGTCAATTTTTACGACAAAAAATGCAATGCCGCCGCCTTGGGCAACATCGATGGACGTTACGCACGTGTGTATAAATGGCGCGGGGAAACTGACGGGCAGAAGCCGACGTATCAAATGTTGCACCGTGAAAACCATGTTCGTGAGCGAAGAAGTCTGCAAACATCTAGTCGTTCCGTATTGCGCATGGACCCAGCAGGAGTTTCGAATCAGCCTGTGTCATTCAACTAGTGACAGATGTTCGGTGGTCCATGTGATGCATTGAAAGCGATGCTTGTCAGCGTCAGTCGACTGCGGGAATGATCCAGGCGATTCCGTTTCTAAGGAACTGCTATGGGTAACGTCGGGGCGGGGGCTTTGGTAGAAAAATCAGAGACGGCGTGGAATTCTGGTGTTACGGCTATTTCCTGCGCATGTGCACGGAGCTTTCGGTCAACCTAACCGACCAACGTCGTATCCTGTTTTTATTTGCATGAAGGGTTTTCCTGTTAGCCGATCGGCGGGCCAAAAAAGTGCGAGAAGTTGCCTGCAGACAACGAAGCCTCAAGGGTTTCTAAAATGGCTAAGTCCGTGAACCATCCCTTAGTCTGAGAAAATAGCTTGATACCAATGCTGTCACCAAAAAGAACCCAACAATACCGTTTTGCAAAATCGATGTAAGATGGTCATTGAAGATACGACTGCATATCAGATTTCTGATAGAATTGGAAGAAACGTATTGTGGGGTTGTGGTTACGACTCGACAGGTGACCATGGTGCGGTGCGAGAGTTTGAGGGTCTGAGGGCCATCAGTTGGTGCGTATGGTATGGATTCTTTAGAAGTCGAGTACATCGCTTCACAAAAAGAGACAAATTGAGGCTTGCTTTGGCCAACATGGAATATCCAGGCGTGGTCGGATCTTGACGGGAAAATCGACGAAATCGGAATCGCCCAGCAATAAGACGTTTCACTTCTTTCATAGTGCGTACCTCAATACCTTTTGATCAAACGCACAATCAGAGAACATCGCACTTGCACTTTTGCGCAAACGTTGATCCGTGTGGCGGTGCCTCCATCATTTGTTAGACGCTGTGCAGGGTCTCACTGAGCGCACAAAAGTGAGAAAGCACACGAGTGAGAAATTGGTGTCGCATATAGACCAAACTCATCTAAAACCTCGTCGGAGATAAGTTGTGGCAGTTAAACTTGCCAGTGAAGTCATATCATCACTAACCTGGTCTGTTAATAAATGATGGAACAGCACGGCACGACGCACAGTATGCAAAGCTTTTGACACATTCAGAGGTTCGCCAATCGGACGAGCTGCCATACTGCGGGAGTGCATTCGCAATCTGTCAGTATGTTTTGAAGATCGACGGCCTATGCCAGACTTGATGTCAACCGAACGTGGTCGTATGTCTGGTGCGATTTATTCGTCGCATGATCAAAATGTCTGCTCGTAGTCTTCATAACATTTGAGGACTTCCTGGCGTTTCGTGGCAGCGGTTAAATATCCCCATTTTGGTGCAGTTTATATTGGCTTGACGTACAGGCTGATTCACTCCACGACGTACGATGTCGGGAACAACGACAGATCTTGCGCAATTTAGCTGAATATGCATCGTCGCGGGTATAGCCTCAATCTTTCCCGAGAGTTGAACGTGCAAATGTCCCGTCGGTGGAGGGATGATGTGATGATGCTCTGCACAGGAACTTTCAACACCCTCCCTGCCCTCTTCGTCGGCGTCTTCGAGTCATCGCTGCAGATTCTCCGAACACATACAGAACGTTGCCTGGTATGTGGTCGTTGCGGTCCATAACCTAAGTCAGCGGTGCAAACAGTTCAAGTTCAAAGCCAAAAGATGACGCATGACGTAAGCCGTCTGCGCATCAGTCAACAATCACTCTCACAGCGCCCGTCTGCACTGGCAAGCTATTTGACAGATAGAGACACTCTCAACGGAACAAATCATGCATTCTATGCTCTTGGCGCAGTTCATGAATTATCTCTGAATTGTGATGGCGAAAATCATCGACAGGATCGAGTTGGTCTGTCCGTCGGAGTGTCTCAACGCCGTCCCGCCAACAGCACCAAGTAGGACGTTTTGACAGGTAAGGCTCTCGCGATGCTCCGAGGAGAGATAGATTAATTTTATTTTCGATGTCGCGCAGGGCTTGCCCCGAACACAACGTCATTTATGCTGGGGAATAGCGATGACACCTTGAGTATAAAGGCATGCATGATTGAAGGCAAAGTCTTGCATTGACTAGTCAGCCGAAATTTCGCTGCCAGTGTCTTAGCAGCATGAAACTTACTATTCCTTTCCTTGCTCTGGCGTTCGCAATCCCAGTCTTCGCCGCACCCACTCCAGTCATCTCATGCTTCCGTAAGAGGGATGTGAGTTCTGTTAATATCATCTTCCGATATTTTTCAGTTGACTCTGTTCACCAGCCTGGTCTTGGTGGTGAATATATGGTAAAACGTGACCCTCAAGGTGGTGGTGGTGGAGGTGGAGGTGGAGGAGGAGGAGGAGGAGGAGGAGGAGGCGGAGGAGGAGGCGGCGGCGGCGGAGGAGGAGGAGGCGGAGGGGGTGGAGGGGGTGGAGGGGCCGGGGGAGGAGGCGGGGCTGGTGGTGGTTGTTAACCATCGCGGCCACACCCATAAGAACGCAGATTTGGAAGACCCGAATATCATACAGAATGTCAAGGACTTTTTCAATCTGCAGAATGGACAAAAAAATGCGTTTTAGTCTTAGTTTGGATCGTTTCAAGGTACTACTCACGGTCACCGATTTTTATATACTTTCCAACCTTTCGAACAATTTCTTTCAAGTCAGTCGTGAAAGGTGATATTCAAACGCAAAATTGAAATTATTTCTCCGTTGTTTTGACTTTATAAATGCGTTAGATATTTCCATTTATTTATGCAAGGGATGAACCATGAACTGCGACTGAGTCACTGGCATGGTCTTTCACCTCGCCTTGAGTATAGCGCTAGCCTGAGTGTCAACGTTGTTTATGCTGGGGGAATTTCAGGCTAAACCGCGCATCGTTTCTGTCCCTCCCGGTTATGAAGACTTCGTTGTCCAGGAGTCATTGCGTGAGCGGGGTGCACATTCGAGCCTACCAGTGTGAGGCGGTGTCCAACTTGAAAGTTGTTTATGACGTAAGCGCGATCGACTCTGCACTGGTCTGCCATCCCATCTCGCGCCCATTTGCCATTTTGTCTGATGAAACTGTCCCGCGATGACACCAATAACTCACGGTACTTCCTGGTGGTGAAGCGCACGAATCACTTTTGAATTGGATCGAGGAAGTTCATCTGCAGGAACGGATCCCGACTCTACCCAACAGCGCCAATCATGAAAATACTGGACTTGTCGACTCAGCTACCAAGTCTACGGTGTCTACGTACTCCAATGGACAAGTCCGCTTTCGGTTTCATTATCTCTGCTGCCTGACCGCTCAGATCGGAGAGATGCATCATTTATTCACCTGGTTAGGCTGGGCGGACGGTATCTATACACCCTATGCCTAGGACATCTGTTGTGACATCGTCGAATATAAAGCGGGTATGATTGAACGTAAAGGTCTAGTCTGCAAAGTTTTACCAACCGTGTCTTAAACATCATGAAGCTTACTACTGCTCTTCTTACGCTGGCGTTAGCCCTTCCTATCTTCTCTCTACCTGTCCCGCTCCTTGTAAATGACTCGGGTCCTGGCCTTGCTAAGAAAAGCCCAGATGCCGGCACAAAGCCTGAGCGTCTTGTAACACTACTAAGAGGAGTCGGTAGAGGTGGAGGAAGTGGTGGTGGAGCACCTGGAGCACCTGGAGCACCTGGAGCACCTGGCGGAGGAACCGGAGGAGGCACTGGAGGCACTGGAGGCACGGGCGGAGCACCTGGAACACCTGGAGGAGGAACTGGTGGCGCTGGTGGCGGAAATGGTGGAAATGGCGGAACTGGAGGATCTGGTGGGGGTTCTGGAGGATCTGGCGGTGGGTCTGGCGGTGGAACAGGAGGATCTGGTGGTGGATCTGGTGGTGGAACAGGAGGTGCTGGCGGTGGATCTGGCGGAGGTTCCGGAGGTTCTGGTGTGGGTTCCGGTGGGGGTTCTGGAGGTTCTGGCGGAAGTTCTGGCGGTGGAACAGGAGGTGCTGGCGGAGGTTCTGGTGGGGGTTCCGGTGGGGGTTCTGGAGGTTCTGGCGGTGGGTCTGGTGGTGGAACAGGAGGTGCTGGCGGTGGATCTGGAGGTTCTGGTGGGGGTTCCGGTGGGGGTTCTGGAGGTTCTGGCGGTGGATCTGGTGGTGGAACAGGAGGTGCTGGCGGTGGATCTGGAGGAGGAGCAGGGGGAGCAGGGGGTACAGGAGGCGGCGGAGCTGGTGGGGCAGGAGGAGGGACTGGCGGAGGGACTGGCGGAGCTGGAGGAGGACCCACACCTCGTTTCTAAAACTTCCAACTTTACCTTTACTACATCAGAGATTCTGACTCATCGGTACATCATTCGCCATCTTTTATTTCCATGTCGCTTCATGCTTCCCTGTTTACATCTGTACGCAACACATTTTCATACCCTCGTTTATGGTCGCCGGCCGTGTCTGTGAACGCCACTCCGAAGAATTCGTCGCACACCGGGATATTGACTTTTATGATTGAAAACTGCACATTGAATCGAAGTGAGTAGCGACCCCTTTATCACGGTGTTCCCGATATACGTCACATTTCGAAGAACCTTTGATTGAGTCGGATTACGTGCACGAACGGTCGCTGCTAAGATAACTTGGTACTGTAATGCCATGATAACGATCAGTTGCTTGTCTAATATCCGGAGTTGGACTGCTTTTGGAATTTCTAACCATAGCATAGAGTTGTCAAATAGTGCAATTCGAACTGTGAGTACGAAATAGGATTACGGTGTGGGGACTGCGCCGTATGAATATTCCTCCGCTGCCACCGTTGGTGCTAGAAAGGTACAAAATTGGATGAGCAGTTTGTGTATAATTTGGCATAAAAGGATTTGTAAAAGTCTCATCTGGCGGCGAGCCTCCGAAAGCGGATCTTTTGAAGCGACTGGTCACCTGCATAACGCCGGCGATGAGATGTTTCACGACTCCACTACCTCGTGCGGTGTTGTGGTACTAAGACACATTTCCGATCAGGAATGAAAGCAGGAACAGCGATACGGCAGGTACTTGCGTCGCACCAACATTGACATGCGTGCCATGCGGTTTCCTCCATTCATTTGTCCAGCATGTGCTGACGTAGCGAGCGCGATATAGGGAAACGCCAGGAACTCTAGCAGACAAAAAGAAAGCCATCAGCAGCTTCGCTCCGTCTGATATCACCATTAAACAAGGGCATCCAATTTCATCGATGAAATAAGCAAAGCAATGAACTGCTTGAGATCTTTCTTCCCACTTGAATTCGGCAAAGACTCACCGAATAAAGAGCTCGACGGTGTCCTGCACCGCCAGTCGCAATGTAATTCACCACGCCTTAAAATTAGGTGGCCACGAGCGTTCCGAACTCATTCTAACAGAACTTGATCGCACGTCAGGACCATTGTATCCATCTCCAGGCAAATGAGCTATCGCCATAATCGCAGCGTCCTGGCGGTCGATGGCTTCGATTTAATATCTCCACATGGTACCGGATCATTTGGCTTCCATTACATGTTTCCAACACGCAGAACTAAGGAACGACCAGAGACTTGCCAAAATATTGGTGAGACTTGGAAGAACCAAGCGCTCACTACCGCGAAAACAGCCGACACGTTTCAGAGTGCTCGAAGTGACCAAGTGTAGGTTCAGATTCCCATTGGCGTGCTTCCAAAGCGGAGGTGTGATGCCCGCTGACTATGCACTGCCTGGCACGAAGCTGAAAATTTGCCTGGGTGAGCGTCTTGAAAGGCGTCCGTATGTCCGTCGTCGCGTCTTGTTCATTGAAAAAATTATTTCCAGATAGCATTGACCCGAATTGTCGTCTGGCGTTCAGTTGTCCTGACACATAGATTCGGTTGCACCCGTGCAGTTGCCTCCTTCTACATTGCCTATGAGTCTTTGAGGGCGATCACAAGGTTATTTTTAGACCCTGTGCAGTGGCTGTAAATAACAAATTTGTTTATGACGTCAACTGGATCAGGCTGCACTGGTCATCAAGCGCCCATTGCTACTTTGTCCGCTATTGTGTGATGAAAATCTCCCACAGCGCAACCGAAAATCCATGCAATGCTGAGGGTGAAGCACATGCTTTTCTTTTGAATTGAACGGAGTAATTCATTTGCTGGACGCGTTTGCCGATAACAGCGCCGAGTGTCATCGTCTGTGCAACCTGACAGATCGGATTGCAGATGCGCATAATTTTGTCCTCCTGGCTGTGTCGTTCTGGATGGAATCTGCACGCGGAAGAAAGTTTTGCCTGATTTTCTGGGACATCGTTGAGTATAAAGTGAATATGATTGAACGCGAAAATCCAGTCTGCAAAGGTTTACTGACTTTCGTCTGAACATCATGAAAATCATCACTGTTCTTCTTGCTCTGGCGTTCGCGCTCCCAATCCTTGCCGTACCTACTCCACTCATGGTATCTGACCCGGGTGGGTGCCTCAGAAAGAGAAGCCCAGACAGCATAAAGCGTGAGCCTCTATTACCGGTAGGAGGAGGCGCTGGCGGCGCGGGAGGTGCTGGAGGTGGAGGCGGCGGCGGTGGCGGAGGAGGAGGAGGAGGAGGAGGAGGAGGAGGAGGCGGTGGCGGTGGCGGTGGCGGTGGCGGAGGAGGCGGCGGAGGCGGAGGTGGTGGCGGAGGAGGCGGAGGAGGATCAACGGGAGGTGGAGCAGAAGGAGGATCAGGTTCAACGGGCGGTGGAGCAGAGGGAGGCGGAGGAACAGGCGGGGGAACAGGCGGAGGTGACGAAGGCGGCGGCGGGGGTGAAGGAGGGGTCTGCGAAGATCCTAATGGACCGTAAACCAACGAATGTGTTGGTTCGATGACCCTATCCGTCAGAACCTACCTGATTTGTCAAATTTACAAAGAGAGATGGGAAACATATACGTACACTTACTCCCCATCGTTCAGTTCCTATCGCGTCATACTTCCACACACGCGCGCGCATTTAGTACCTTTGTTCGCGAATTGTCGTTCGCGACTCCGAAATAATCATGTTGCGTCCAGATATTTGAATTCATGCAAAACATGCCCATAATATACACTTGGAACTGTAATAAAGGGTTATTCTTCCATCATGGCTATTTGGGTGGTTCCGACGTACGTCACAGTTTCGAAAATCTCGGGTGGTTTGTGTCGCAACGGTGCGCAAACCAACCCTCTCCTGTCGACGATCAGCACATTGACCTCGCTATTGTCCGATGAGCGCATACTTGTAGGGAATGACGGTTCGGAGAGTGTCGGATGCTCCGCCACCTCTTCTCTCGCTCCATCGCGTCCGTGATCCCCGCACCTGTGTAGATGGAACTCAAAACAAAATGCACGCGCCATGATCATTATATTCCTTGTGAGATTGAAGTCGACCGCGTTGTAAGGGTTGCATACAACACTGTGTACTTGGCACCTGTCTTAGTACCACTCGACCACACAAGTGACATTGGCGAGAGCTCCAAATGTCGCGAAGGTTCGTCCGGAGCTTGGAAGGTTTTGGTGGCTTGAAATAACACGAGCGATGACATCGTGAGACGACTGGTCGTTGCAGCATATTATCTCTTCGGCTTGCGTAGACAACGTTCATCACTGCCTGGCCATAGAACAACTCAGTGAATAACAATTGTACTTCACAGTCGCAAGCACAGTCCCCGTGTTCCGAACGCCGTTGTCGTAATGATGGTGTAAAAACTCACCGTTCTCATATTCATAACCTTGAAAAGAATCGCGACGCTTGCGTTTTTCAAGGCGATGCCTTGTGGCGAATTCAATGACCCAGAAAACCTTGAAAGCATGACACAGGTGAACCTTGACACGGTTTGGGTACAGTGGTACAATATGGTAGGCGTCGATGACGGATGTTGGACTCGAAAGGATCGTGAGAAAAGACTACCAAATGACCACGTAGCTTACCACACACCGTCACATTGGTTTGACTCTCTTCCAATCCGTGACTCTTTCGATCTGAACCTGATCGCGTCCGGCGCGTATATTTCGACGGTGGAGACATTATCTCGGGACAGCATCAAGCTCGGAAACGTTCTCTCCATCCACTTATGGATTCGCTTTCAATGCCTCAAATATGATGTGGGACGAAGGGCCATTTCGGATAACGGTCATCGTGCTGAATGGAATCCACGGCGGATGCTCCATTGGATGTTCTTCAATGCAAGCGCATTCTTCGCTGCTTCCACAAGATGGTGTGGATTCTCAGTCATCGAGATCTGACTCTTGCGAATGGCCATCGTCTAAATCCAATACGTTGTTCCCTTCACGCCAAAATTTTCTCGAATTTCTAGCTTTCCTACATGCACAACATCAGCAAAGCCATTCTCCGGAAAATCTGTCGAAGGATTGAGTATTCGCGGTCTCCACAACTCAGAGTGACGAATTGGAGTCTAAGCTGTCGGCATATATGTTGATACCCACTAGTGATTCAATTTCTGTGCACACCGGTTATTCTTCGCTGTGAGTACTAGGCAATTCCACTTTCTCTTCTTTCAAAATTCACGGCATGTCGCAAATGGACGGAATGGTAAGCTAAAATTTGTCATTCAGGACCAGGAGGAAACATCATCGGTCATGCTACCCTTATCCGCCGCTTCCTTCCGTCTACCTTCCTCTCAACCTAGCATGAAGTTCCTGTGAATACCTCTTCACCTACGAGTCACCGAAAATTTGGACATATTGTTCGAATGCAGCTGACTTGATGACTTCGGCGGTGAGAATGCCGCGCCGAACACCATGCTTCGCAAGAAGAGCTTGAGAAAGGTTCCGTCTCAAGAGAAAGTAGTAGTGAAATCTCGTCATCAGCGTCCCAGTTGACGACCGAGTTATCCGGAGCCCAACATCCTGGACGTGTCTTGGTTGAGCGCACCCTGGAACACTTTCACATTTAGCAGACTTCGAAAAGATTATCCATCAATGGCGCGACAACGTACATCGATTCCGTCGAATAGAGATCGAGAACATAGGTTGCAGCTTGTACAGACACTGGAGACGAAGGACATATACATCTCACCCAGCGCTTGCTATTGCGGAGGACCCGTACAGTTCGCCAACCAAAACAGATAAGACTCAAAATTCGAGATCGTCTGAAGGCGAGAAGGTACAGCATCCTCCAACGAAGACAGAACTGGAAAAGCACACAATTTTCGTTACTTTTTCAACCCGCAGAATGGGCCAAGAGATGTCCTTCGTTCTCGAAGCGATTTTGACTCGGGGCAACGGTTACTTTTCCTATCTTTCGCATTTCTTTCATATTGGTCTCACAATAAATGGAGTTATTTTTAAACGGAGATTTGCTTCCTTCTCTTCCGGATCGCTTTGATTTTCGTGATCTGCAATGTATTTTCATTTACCCGTATTTGTACTTTGATCGACGTCCACAGAGTTCTACAGGTAATAGTTCTTCTCCAATGCGTAGTACGGTTAAGTTTTTCTTACGAGGGTGGTGATCTGTAGCTGAAGGGTTCCGCAGTTGCACGCGGTTATTTTAAGAGCTTCCTAACGAGCGTCAAGAACGGAAGGGAATATTTTCGACACCGGACGGAGTTGACATGCATCCAGCGAGTAGAGGAGTTTCTTTACTTATTGATGAACTGAGTGCGACAGTTGTCGAGTTGCTCAATCAGTCAGTACGTTTGAAATATGTCTTTGGTTACCGAAAGAGAAGGATAATCTAATTTTGGTGAAACAACGCCAATATCGGATGGCGCAGCATACCGCCAAACGTTCGGGATACTTACAGCTCTTGCAAAAGTCGTAGTTTCTCATTCATCCATGGGAAATTCGTTAAATGACATGTATATGATTTGGATGGCGCGCTTCGTGAGTCGATATCTTCGGCTAGACATGCACCATGATGCAGTGCGAGTCTGAGTACCATCAGTCGCTTCTATCCATGGATTCTTCGGCAATGTGTTGTGGGTAAAACGATGTTGAATGACTCCCATATGCAGTCTGTGGTGTGAATTTCTCGTCAGATACGAAAGCAGGAACAGCGAGATGGTACTTGCGCCGGCATTGGCATGCCGTGTGGTTCCTCCGTCACTCGTCCACCAGCGCTGGCTCGTAGCGAACGCAATTTGGTGAGATCAGAGCACTTTAGCAGTTCTAGCAGACAACGGAGAACCATCGGCAGCCTTGCTCTGTATGATCACCATTGAATAAGTGAATGCAACCATCTCCTCGATGTAATGAGCAATGCGATGAACTGCTTGACATACTGTATCCGAGGTTTTGAATGTGTCGTTCGTGAGTCTTCGCCAAAGGCTCACCGAGTAAAGGGCATCTCGGAGACTTGCACCGCCAGCCGAATCAGGTCTAAAAATAAAGCACCATGGGCGTTCCGCTTGAATGTGATCGCATGTCAGGGGGTATTATTTGTCTCCAGGTCAAAGAGCGATCGTCACGTTCGAATGCGTCCTAGCGGTCGATGGATGATTTAATATGGCCATTTGGTACTTGATCATTCTGCTTGCGTTGTATGGTTCATCATCTCAACACACAGCACCAAGGAACAACACGAGTTTTGTCAACAAATTGTCCCATGATTTACAACGCTCGGAACCGAATACTCACTGCCACCAAAATAGCCTATACTTCTTCTGAGAGCTGGAGGTGATCGACTTTAGCTTCAGGTTCCAATCAGTGCGTTTGCGAAAACGGGGGAGTGATGGTCGCTTGACCTGCAGCGCCTGCACGAAGACGCAAATCATCGTGGATCGGAGCCTTACAAGTCGTCCACATAGGCATCTTGTTAACATGTTTTCCATCGGTACGACCTGCTGAAGACATAGACCAGACGTATCCCAACGCATTATTTGCAGCGGTGAATTTGCCTCCTGGTTTGAAGACACTTCGTTGAGCCACGGATGGTTATATTTAGAGCCTGTGTTGTGTGGCGGTGAATAATGTTTTTTCACTGCGTTTAAGCCCTTGATAGACAAAATAGGGTTAGCTCGGGTTAGAGGCCATACGATGACTGCGTGTAGGTCTGTTTAGGGACCTAGCCACGCCGTGTGTAGTACGTTATGACTCGACGTTGTGAAGATTTCTGGAGCTAGCCAGAGCTGCGTAGGTGGCATATATCAATGTAGCCAACGGTAACCCCGATGCGCGGGATATGTCGTCTATTCCAACCTTAGGTAGACGCGTGTAATGTACATAACAAGGGATAGAATGATATCAGTTTACTCCATATAGCCACGAACCTATGGGTAGTACAATATGACCTCAGCTTGTGAAGAGTTATGGAGCTAGCCAGGGTCGATCTAGGAAGGCCTTAAACGCAGTGTTTGTTCGTGACGTAAGCAGGATCGACTCGACTCTGCACTGCTCTGCAATCCCATCTTGCGCCCATTTTTCATTTCGTTCGCTATTTTCAGTCTGCTATTTTTGTCTGATGAAATGTCCCGCTATGAAACGGTTTACTCGTACTCCTGGGGGTCAAACGCACTGATTTACTTTTGAATTGTACCGAGGTCGTTCAACCGAGGAACGAATTTACTGACTCTCCAACACCGCCGAGTGTCATTGTTCTCTGCGATCTGACAGATGGCGGCCTGGAAGCGCATCACTTTTCTCTCCTGGATGAGTCGTGCTAGACGGAATCTGTACACGGAACCAACTTTTGCCTATTTTGCTGAGACTTCGTCGAGTATAAAGGTGAGGACGATTGAACACCAAAGACCAGTCTGCGAAGTCCTACCATCTTAACATCATGAAAATTACTACTGCTTTTCTTACTCTGGCGTTGGCGCTCCCAATCTTGGCCATGCCGACTCCTGGCGTCCAAATGAGGCGCTGTGAGCCTGGTGTCCTTAGTGGTATGTTGTGTACTCCCTATTTCCATAGTGATTTTCCTTCGAACCGAGTTTTTCAGGCTGCGTCCCAGATCCTCATGCTGTAGACATCGTAAAGCGTTCACCTCAGGGTGGCGGTGGAGGTGGAGGTGGCGGTGGAGGTGGCGGCGGCGGCGGCGGCGGCGGCGGCGGCGGTGGTGGAGGAGGCGCACATATTATTGACATCGTCAAGCGTGCACCTCAGGGCGGAGGAGGTGGTGGTGGTGGTGGTGGAAGCAGTGGAGGTGGTGGCGGCGGAGGGGGTGGAGGCGCTATCCATGTCATTGACATCGGAGGAGGTGGGGGTGGTGGTGGAGGAGGCGGAGGCGGCGGAGGCGGAGGTGGTGGAGGCGGAGGAGGCGGCGGCGGAGGGGGTGCAGGAGGCGCAGGCGGTGCAGGGGGCGCGGGCGGTGCAGGAGGGTCAGGAGGGCACAGGATAGCCCTTCCTCAGTGATCACCTTCTCCCCACCTTCCGAAAGACATAAATTGTATCGGTCTTGCATCTGGATCATTTCTTCTACTTATTTCCCAACCACACCACTCTCCTTCACGTTTCTCTTTGTCCTTGGGTTACTTTATTGAAATGATCACTCGTTTCATTGGGCTTGCACATCGCTTGTAATTTCGGATTTGCGTTTGTGGATTGACGCTACGCATTTAAAAATTAAAATTGAATTGCTACCTGTCGATTATGAGTGTGCAGCCAGAATTTGCATAGGCAAGGAATGTCATACGCCATTCTCTCACCGATAGCCGTCTACCACGTTGGTCTGGAGATATTGTCTTTGAGAAGTCTATTCGGAACGCTTCGCCATGTCTTTCAGCCAGAGGAAAATACACAGAACAGTAAAATCGTATGGAGAGGATTTGAGGTGTTGGTACCTTGTGGTGGAACCAGGGGTGGAGTTGCTGCGGTAGAACTGTATAACTGTCGCGAGCACATCGCGGATTTATTGCATGGTTTTGTGAATGAGTTGAGAACGTCGGCAATGGGGCAATGGTAATGCCATGATATACGGATTGTACTCATACCGCCAAAATTTATTCAGTACGCATACAATTTCGGATCATGCATCGTTCTGCGATAGCCATGCCTCGTGCATCAATTTCTGACGTTCCCATGCCTTCCGGAGCGTTTTTCTCTTTGACTTGGTGATCTCAGCGCCGTCCTGAGATCTTAAGGGAATACCGTCGTCGTCCCACTCGATAAATTCATCCGTTCGAAACATTGTTGTCGGGGCGACCTTGGCTTTCTCGATTCTCTCCCGTTCTGCGGCTTCTCTTTCCAACTTTATGGCGAGCTTATGGACTTCCCGCTCAGCGACCTGCCGTTTCTTCTCTTCCCTGGCACTGAGCAAGTCTTCGGGATCAGCAAACTTTATAAGTGCAGGTTCTCCGATCGTGGTGTTGCGGTCTTCAAGAGAAACTCCTAGTGGTATGAGCTGTTCATCTCGAACGGAGTCTGACAAAGCGAGCAAATCCGCTGAAATGGCAGAATCCGGATTCGCGATTGCGAGCATTTTAAGACGATCTCGGAACTTTGACAACACTTGCACATAGGGCATCGCAGCATCGGCGCTGCTACGAGGATATTCACCGGAACTCGCGTTCGGTACAGTCCATCCAAAGTGCTCCCCATCAGATGGTGCTGCAAGGCCGAAGACATTCACTATTCGCATCACCCACTTGGCGACTTCTCTGACTGCGTTCAAAGAAAAATATGCGTTCGGCGTGGCAGAGGTTTTCTTGTGTTCCATCAAATAAGTATTGGTCGACTTGATAAGTTCCGCCAGAATTTCGAGGGCCAAAGCCGTATTGAATGAGTCGCATAGAGCGTCATACATTGATTTCTGTGCTTTCGCAAGTCTATTTTCCAATACGACAAGGTGAGTACTCGAGTATATATTTGAGACGCAGCGAAGATTCCTCACTGATCATGTAACCATCGCTCCTCTTCCCGGAATGGTTCCCTGATAATTGAAGCTAAAACGTTCCCTTCCGCCACGAGGGCATTGATATGAGCAAAAAAATTGGTGACAGTGGTCTCCCAAATTATTGCCTTCTGCTTCGCTCCTGCCGAGAGTTCCATGCCCGCTTTCCACCCGCCAAACATGCAGACGATCCGAAAACTTCTCGCTGTCCAACCACCTGTATTGGAAAGAGCATCACGGATGGATATGAAGTTTTTCAGAGACTTCGACATTTTGCTGCCTGAGATGGAAAGGTGTCCGATGTGGATAAAATAGTTAACCCACTGCTGCCCGCCATATTCGTCACGACTGGACCAGTACGCCTCAGACTGAGCAAGTTCGTTATCATGGTGAGGAAAGGCGAGATCGATTCCCCCCGAATGTATGTCGACTTTCGAGCCGAGCACATGGGAGCACATGGCACTACACTCTATGTGCCATCCGGGCCGGCCTTTCCCCCAAGGGCTATCCCAACTCGGTTCACCAGCGCGACTTTTCTTCCACAGCGCAAAATCCTGCTGATTCTTTTTTAATCTCTTCTCCCGAAGAATCTCGTCCGAATCGTCTCCCGGAGGAAGGGTGGCATGGGGTCCAGACTCTGTGGATGCCGGCGACTCGGAAGCAGAGGACGCATTCCCGTCTGCGCGGTTACCGTTGTCTGGTTCCAGCTTGGGGTAGCAATGTCCTGCGCTCCTGAATGCTTCGACGTCAAAATATACTGTGCCACCCGGTATTGGGTAAGCAAACCCATTGTCCATAATTCCTCGGACGAACGAAATATTTTCTGGGATGAATTCACTGACACGTGTTGTGATTGTTGGCGTTAAGCAGTTGAGACGTCTGAGGTCACCGTTGAAGTCAAGTTCCCAGTACTGAGCAAAGTCAGAGAAAATGTGTGACATATCCTCTGTGATCGTTTCTTTCAAAGTTGAACCGAGAAATTCCGAGAGGACTGGCTCGAGCGTGGCGTAGAAATTTTCAATGTCATCGTCTGTTGTAGGGACTACACGCGACATGTCATCCAGCATGGACGTTGCCCTTGACAGAACTGATAGCCGATTCTTAAGAATTATCTCCTCATCGCTGAGTAGTGATCGCTCGTAGAGGAAAGCGAATGGTAGAGTCAGCTCGGTAAAATTACGGACGTCCAGCCCGTCAGGAAGACCTGCAGTTTCTTTAATGTAATAAGCCACAGCTTCGTGCGACGTTTTAAAAACTTGATCGTCAATTGAAAGGTGTTGGCTCCTGTACTCGCCAAAGAAGTAGCGCTGACGGGCTCGGTCGATTATCTGAAACGACAAAGGTCAGCAAGCCATATGCCAGTTGTTCCGTGAATACCGGCCTTGTCGTCAACGTCTGTGACGTTCTGGACAAAGACGACGTCGTAATTGAAATAATCCTGCAATATTCTTCTGATTACGTCGTTCGCAACGTAGTTCCGCGCATGTCCCAGATGTGCTGCATCGTAAACGGTGGGACCACAGCAGTACCAAACCACTCGTTTACCAGAGGGATCGACAGGGACAAATGGAGTTTTCGAACGAGTGAGTGAATTATATATGAAAATGGGTGGAATCGAAAGGCCAGGACGAGCATCTGGTTGAGACCAAGCAGGCCTTCGTGCCGACATGCAGCTAGGTGGAACAATATGCTTGTTGACATGACTCGATGTTGTTGCTGATGGCACGGAGCTTGAAAGCGCTCGGGTATGGTGGATGCCGCGAATCGGCATGGACTTTCCCGCCACCTCAGGCTCTTAAGATCTTGCCCCTCCTAAAATTGCAATTATTAATAATTTTGCACGAAAGTCTTGCAGGAAAAATCCGGGGAATTACAATTATGATGCTGGCACTGTTATCCGTAAAAGGACTTGCCAGACGAGTCCCGCGATATTGGAACCGAATGGAAAAGGCATAAGGACCATTTGGAGCTCAATCGTATTTTTCGACATGTACTCACGGCATACAACCGTTTGTTCAGAGTTGCAGCATAGCCCAGGAAATCAATCACGTCATTGGAATACGGAGGTAAGAACGGGAACCCTTTGAATGTCGCTAAACCAACGGTAACTCAAGAGAACGATATAAACAACAAGGGTTATTGTTGCGAGTGCCAAACTAAAGGAACGTCTTGGCTTCAAGTGAAAAATCCACAGGACATGGTCACCACAGTTTCATCAAATCACGCAAGCCTTGCACCTCCCCCGCCTCCGCCTCCGCCTCCGCCGCCTCCTCCGCCTCCTCCGCCGCCGCCTCCACCTCCGCCGCCGCCGCCTCCACCACCACCCCCATTTATGAGAGGCTCACGCTTTGCTTCCGCTGCAC
>ML170156.1:206196-254004 GCA_004355085.1 Rickenella mellea
TCCAATCAGAGGCTCACGCTTTGCATTCTGGAAGCAGTCTGTGTATTTCGGATATAATGAATATCATTGGTGGACATGAGGAGGACGTCACGTACCAACACCGGTGCAACGCTTCATTTCGACGCCAGGGGCCGGCATGGCGAAGATCGGGACCGCCAACGCCAAAGCAAGAAAAGCAACACTGAGCTTCATGACTAATTTCTCTCGAGGTTGTGATTTAAGAGACTGAGGTTAGTGTTCAATCGTGTTCGCCTTTATACTCGACGACGCCAAGCACGATTTGATTGCGTGAGATTCCGGAGCGAGTCTTGCGCGACACAACCAAGAGCACATAAATTTGCACCACGGGTATCTGTCAGCGTAATAGCAGAGAAAATGGCACTGGGCGCTGTTGGAGAGATGAGCCGATGACAGGCGAAATTGAACTTGAGCCCGTAGATAGGTTTCCCCATCAAATTGACAAGCCATGCGTTTAGCCACCAAGAACAGAGAACGGGTCATTGTGAGAGAGCATCCCAGCATCTTAGCATCTGTCAAATTGCAGACAACTTGAACGTAGAAAACGACATGAGATGGGTGTAGGTCACTTCGCTTATGTCAGCGACAATGATACTCTTTACGTTACGATCATGGTAAAGAAAGTTTAAGTGTATGCTGTCTACAGAAGGTCTCAGCTACACTGGATCGTCGCCTGCTCTCCAAAGAGGTGCTCGAGCTGATGAATATTTGATAAATTGGATCACTTGTCCAGGTCTACCGTTCCTCGACCCGGTGTTTTGTCTCCAAAATTGGGCCTATTGTATTCAATCGCATCCATCGAGCGCCGGGGATACGTACGTTCGACTTTGACGGGGGATTCGTGCCATTGACCTGCCGGTGATATCGTCTTCCGCTAGCGTGCGTACGGCGGGGGGCTCAGGTTCGTCAAATTCTAAGAGGTGATTGATACATTGCAATTGACAAAACGGCTTAGTTGGCGAGTTTCTGCCACGGAGAATGGTGAAGAAACTGCCAAAAAATATCTGATACAATATATCAAAGCAGTTCATGACATTCTATTTCATTGATGAAAAGCATTCTATTCAATGGCGACATCTGGTATGAACGCGCATCACCGATTTTGTACAGCGAAGCCATTCTCTTGCAGCTCTTGGCGTTCTCCCACTTACACGCTGACCAGCACCCCGACCACTATCTGCCACAACATCTAATTAAACAAATATGTTGTTCAATTCCACTCGTTTACGGTCGATGTAAAAGAGATTGACGCCCGTCCCTGCTGGTTCTCATGCACGTTCGCCTGTTGAGAGCTTGGTTTTTCAGTTACGGTAGCTATGCCTGGGACTTCGAACAACATAAAAATATTTCTTTCGAGTATTTTTCTCAGAAAAAATACATGAAACGACACGAGTTGTTTCTAAAGTATTTCCCCCTCTTGTCCAGTGAATATTTTCCCCAAGAGGATTGGGGTGAGTTTCATTGAGCTGTCAGAGCTGACAAGTCGTGCCATTGACTTGAATAATATCAAGGATGTCCATCAGAAATATGTTCGGAGACGAGGGTTTAGAAGTTACTTACTTGCACCGACTGATGAGTGCAGGGTCAGTTGCACTAGGATGGATGTCCGGTAGTCCGGCATCAGTTTTGTTAAACACCATCTCCGTGTCACCCAAGGCGTAGGCATTCCATTGTGGAGTGATGTTTTCCGGGTCAGGCGTCATATTTGGATCACCGAATTTCGCGACGGCGAGGAACGATTGCGAGAAGGACTTGATGAATGCAGTGTTGTTGAATCCTGGTACGCTACATGCGACCCGATCTTCAGGATGGAAAACACAAATAAAACGAGGAGGGCTGACCCTGGGAAATAGTAAGGAACGTCGCCTCCATGTCTTGCGGGAGGAATAGCGAATTCTCCCTAGTAATGTAATTTGCGTGAGGGAATTTTGGTAAATTAACCGAATTTGGCGCACCTTATGCGACAGAGGGAATGCTTTCAACATGAAGTACGTCGGGCAGATGAAAATACCTGTCAGGTGAATGATGTATGAATTTTTAAAAAACCCAGGAATGATGATATGATCTGACATTCTCCAATAATACCGACCGCTTGGTTAAATGTACCATTCAATCCAATGTTTGAGTACGTATCGACAACTTGAGAGACCTGCGTTGGCCCGAATGCGGGGAATAGCTTTGTGACATAGGCAGTCAATGTTGTTAGTGGTATCTTGGTGCTGACGAAATTCGCTCCTTCAAATGAATTGGTTACGCCATGATACACTTGCTGAGATATCCGAAAATGGCGTTATTGATGAGTACACATGATATGAGAAGGAAAAGTAACTTACGCCATTTACGGTCCCTCTGGCAAAAGTCTGCGTTGGTCGCTCGACGATAAACGACCCATCCACGACGGGAACAAATACAAATGTCCCCTCGAACCCACTGAACGCAATGTTGTTATTCGCAGTTTCCAGAATACTTGCATCAATGGCTTGTACGCATGCGAAGGTGTCCAACGCCGAAGTGCAGCTATCGCGAATATATAAACGGTCCGTCTCTAGGTTAATTAATTAATTACTCACTTGGTTTGGTTCACGACTGCTGAATAGATTGCCTGTAATGATCATGTATTTTATAAGGCGGATGAAAAAAAGGGAAATTCAACTGCGGAACAAACCTCTGGGACCACACCATCAAATGGATATTGGAACGGAAGGAATGTCGAGCTTGTGATTGCCTTTTGGAACAGCGACGGGTTAGTCCGTCCACCATGCGCCACGACGTGCTGCAAAACAGATCCTGCGCCTGCAGACGATGTCTATTAAATATCAAGTAGTGAAATCTTTGAAATTAGACGAACCTGCTGATTCACCCCAAATTGTGACTTTGTTGTGGTCTCCTCCGAATGACGCAATCTAAGGTGAATGTCTATCCTGATTTATTCCTTCTCATATAAAAAAGCCGTACGTGTTTTTGGACCCACTGGAGCGCGAATTGCTGATCCACTTATCTAGACGTCAGAGCAATACAATCATTGTACTATTCAGTAACTTACATAAACCAGCGTTCAAAACACCGTTTTTCTTTACCTCAGCACCGGCGAGGAAACCTAATGAACGCATTGCGTGAGATTGAAAGCATACTGAGAGACATATACAATGACGTACCAAATGCTCCAAGCCTGTATTGGATGGCGACGACAACCACACCTCCTTGACCGTCCTGGATCAAATCAGTCCCGTCAGCGCCGATCATGCTCCCTGTCGCATATCTACAAATTCGGAATATCATTGAAAATATATGAATTTAAAATTCGCTGGTTCCTTACCCTCCTCCATGAATCCAAACAATGACCGGAAGCTTGGCGTGTGGAGACAATGTTCCCGGAAGGAATACGCTACGAGTAAAATTAGTGATGGCATAAAACATAGTGTTGGAACATACTTCAGAAAGAGACAATCCTCACTTGCCGGCGAGGCTCTCTTTTGGATAGGGAACGGTTGGTTTGGTGAGTCGCCACCTATGCCTTGGAGACATGTCGGTGCAATAACGTTCGCGATCTGTACTCCTGAAACGGTTGCTGGTGCTTGTGGAGCTTGGAATCGCAATGTCCCTTTTTAAGGACATTGTAAGTCCTGGAATCCGATACGTATATACCAATGTCATATCTCACCAGTTGGAGGTGAGGCATAGCGGATGCCCATGAACGTCGTGACATTCGTCGTGGTGTTCAATGCACCTTGGTATTGCGCGTACCCCAGGTTGACCACAGGGCTAGATGTGGCAGCATTCACTGTTGCTAGTGATGCACCAATTAGCACACAGACTCGAATGAGTGACATCGTCAACTATTTGGCAGGCGTTAGGTTGTGGGGTGGAACGTTTGGAAAACGAGCTCATGTGGACGGCAGGTATTTATTTGGCGAAGTCAAGTGTCTCGCCCTAAATTGCGAACGGTGTTCGGGCCAGAGGGGCAATCGAAGGTGGGGTGTTTGTACCGCATCTATAGACGCCGAGAATAGCGCTCGCAGCCTCGCAAGCTCCAATACTTGAATAACAAACTTCGCCTAAAGACATAACAAGGCAATGATCTGAGATGTCATTGCAGTATCTAGATCGTAGTTAAAGCGCGTTTTCATGGCCGTCTCGAAGATAAGACAAGAAATTTGGATTGACCAGACTGACCTCGTGACATGGGAGGCTGATGGAGCGGCGGGCCGTGAGATGTGAGGAAGCCGAGTGACGAGGCCGACGACAACGACACGCCACGAAGCCGTCGATAATTAGAGCTATGTTCTCGCCAGCATGCAGGCGTCATCGATCGATGGAACCAGTTGAACAGGAATACTGTAGACAGTCATCACAGCCTGTTTGACGACGTGTGACGTCACGCGTTTCTTCCAGAAATATCCTGCTTTTCCGTCAGCCACGCAAGAACCGCCTTTCCTCTTGACCAACTCCCGCCACTCCTTGCAACCTCCAACGAAATGGCTCTCATGTCGAGACAGCGTCCGTCGCCTTCTAGACCTGCAACATCGGTTGGAAATATGCAAAAGAAACCAACAGCCGCCGGCCGCCGGGCATCAAGTGCGACCAGACCGGCTTTGCGTCCCCTCGTCCTCGTCAATCGTACGCGTGGTACCTCAAATGAAGGCGAAAAAGGCGACACGAAAGGTTTTTCGAAAGCCGGGTCTGCCTTAGGGGATGCGAAAGAATCAAGCTCGGCTCGGGGGACAAATTCGAAGCTATCTGCTGTTGTCCAGAAAGAAAATATTGCACGAAGAGCACAGTCAGCCACAGCTTCGAAGTCCAGTGGAACTACATCTATGAAATATTCCACTTCACAAAAGCTGCCAACGGTATCCGGACCTACATCTAAACCTCATGTGGCTGCCATACCGTCGAAACGTCTCGAACAATCTGGCCTTCCATCGTCGAAATCTCAGAGAATGTCTATGATCTCTGAAACCCGCCAATCGCGCCCCTTCAGAGTCTCTTCTCCGCCCCACCGCCGCGCTCAATCACTGTCATTATCCAAACCTTCCGTACCTGCTGCGACCAATACAGCTCAGAGGACCAGCGACGCCGGTTTACCACCGCTGTCAACCAAGGCCTCCGCGAAGCCGAATGTAAACTTGAAGAAACGTGGCTCAGTTACTGCGACAAGAACTGCTTCTGTTGTTTCCCTTTCAGCTGTTGCTGGTGCGAAGGAGAATCCGGCGGGGGCTCGCGTTCAATCCGGTCCCGCGCTGCCTTCGCGCATGGAGAAGAAGACTGTATCATCTAGAGCCTCTGAATCTCTTGCCAAGCCACTTCGTAGTGTCATGTCATCTGGAAAAACCGCCGCTTCCGACCCAATGAATGCAAATAACGTGACGGTTCGCAAGCCATCGGAGCGCAAGATCATCAAAGAAGTTGTTCCGCAGATATCTACTCTTAAACGCGAAGGTACATCTGAGTCGTGGGAAGAAATTCTCCAGGACATTGAGGTCAAGATCGTCAAGACAATTGACGTAATTCCTTCGATGAGCGTCCTTCCTTCACCCCTGACGGCTTCCACAGCAGCAGCAACGACATCAATGCATGCTCCCCAATCTCGTGTTGAGGTCGCCGAAGCGCCAGGAGCTATAATGCCACCGTCAATCCCCCCTGCTCGTTCATTCCTGCGCAGCCTGTCCGTCGATATACTGAACCTGCCTCCGTTTGTCCTTCCTCCGCTGAGTCTGACGTTAGCGGGGAGAATGAAAGCATTTACGTCCTATTCGCGGAGCCGACTTGATCTTGCGAGGATTGCGGGCGGGGGCAGTGAAACTTCTGGATCAGATGAGTCGGTGAAACCGTATGAGGACGTTGATTCGACCGGATCTCAGGTTGACAAAGGCGAATCTGATGCTCTGCCAGAGAAATATGAACAGGATATAACCCCCACGTCGCCACAAATCCCACAGATCCCGGATAAATCAAGCACATTCACTGTCCGAATCCCGGACGACATTGGTTCTCCCTCTCAAACAACTCTCGCATCTATATCCACCAAAGCCTCATCGGGAAGCCTAGCCCGCCAATGCCCCACGCCATCCGTAATCACACAAACTCTGTCTCCAGGACCCACACCACCTCCAGCGACGGTACGCCTTACCATCCCACGTCACCTAGAAAATAAGGTCGTTGGAGACTCGAGTACGCAGATGGAGCTGGAGTTTCTGCGCGCTGGTGCGAAAGGCTGTTCGGTGCTGGATCGGGCGCGCGTATTTGCTGCTGGAGCGCAGGGAAGGGCTGTAGCAAGTGCGGCGTTGGCGAATGGAGGAAAAGGTCGAGCGGTTGCTGGAGGCCAGCTCTCGCTTCGCGCGATGGCTATTGTACATCGGCTGAAGAATGGAGAGGGGAGGGCATAAAGCTCCAATGTATAGATATCTTTTTCTGATATACGGTTGTGATATGGAAGCTGCAGTTCCTTATGACGCGAAAGTGCCGCGGAAACGTCCCAACGGCTATTGTTGTTGGGACCAGAAGGAATTGTTATTATTTATATCCTTGTCCCTATCCGCCGACTCAGATGTAACCGATGATAAACGTCGAAGTCGGCTTTGAGAGAGGAGATCAATATCCTGACCATAGATGCCTGGTTCGTAGTATTGCAATTCTGCGTGCATTTCGATCTGCCGGGCGATTGCAATGTAAGCATGTGGGATGATAATCTAGGAGCTAAAAGCATACATACGTTGTAGTTTTCTTCCAGTTGAAAAGCGTAACCAAATTCATCAGCTATACGTTCAACAAACTCACTTAGCATCATGCTCCTGTCGTCGTCTGGATCGACAAAAGTGTAATGGCATACATGCCGAGCGACGGTCAGATGCTGAGCATCAACGAAATTTGGGGCACGGTTGCATTCGTCTGCACTGCGCAAACGATACCGAATGATCTTTCGAATTGTCCGAGCAATAACATCCTCGTATGCAGCATCATATGATGAACTCTCTTCGGCCAGGGGTGGCAGATATTCGTCCAGTTTCATTTGACTCGAAGTGACCAAATCATCCAGGATCGCACAGTACGCTTCAAACGTAATTTCGATAGCCTTGACTGAGAGTTGAAAAGGGGGTCCTTCGCTGTGGTAAACGTGCACGCGAGAAAAGAAATCAACCTGCAGTCGAAAGTGATGCGGCTTATATGCGTCGAGGGAAAATCGATTGTCCACTCCACCGAACAGTACCTTGGTGTAAGTTGTCAACAATGATTTAGCACGTTTCGGACTCATCAGGATCTTCGCAGAAGGAGGTTGTCCGGTGTATAGTGCTCGAAATGATCCATACACGAGCATATATATACCTTCTTGGCTTGCAGGACTGGAAAGGGATAGGGGGGTAAGTGGGTTGCGGAATCACAGAGGCTACTCCAAATTGTTACATCGAATGTCAATGACGACTGGATGTCATGGAAGAAAATATTTGACGACCAAGCCGTTCTATATTCGCCAATCAGCTTGGAAAACTCCATTCTAGACGGTTTGGCTAAGTCATAAAATAAGCCTAACAGAATATTGGAGGTGGTGCGTGAAAGAATGGGTAAAAGATGAAATCTGCCTCGGAGATAATTCCACAACACTTTTGCTGCATTGCGCCAGGTCTTGTAATTTCGTCGGAATTGTTCCTCATCAAGAACCGATAACCTTCTTTCCAAAAGGTAGACCCAACGTAAGAGCAAGTTAGAACGAGCGCATTCAAATATTCGTGTTTCCCAGTTCATTCGGAAGTTTTGCCACTCTATCTCACCAATGTCATGGGTTAGATCGTCAGGTAAAAGTGCGCCGATGCCGATCCAGGCACTATCCTGGTCCAATACATCGGTGGCGCATGGGGTTGACCAAATTATGCTTTCTAAACACCGCAGAAAAATAGAGCGGTTCGTAACTCGAGAACCGTCGATCGCTGATGTCCGCAACAAACGCAGTGTTTGGGACACGATTCCAGAGTTCCACATTACCAAGCGAATCTCTGCACCTGAATCGTTCATCTGAACAAATTCTGGAACAGACGTGATAATCGTAAAGAGATCCGCATTTTTCTTGGAGAGGTCCATGGTCCAACGAAGAGCGCGAGCATCACGCATACAAATCTCATTCCGGAAGGATTGTTGCCGTTCAACCAGTGACTTAGACAAGGATAGACATGCATTTCTCAGTGATGAAACGGTGGATGTCCAAGATGTGGTGAGTGCGAAAACCTGCCGCGGGAGATGTACGAGACTAAGCATGGTTTTGCGGGTGGTTCCTCCCATTCCCCTGAATGAGTAATCCATTCCTCGGAGGCGACCTAAATGCCGACTCAATGATGATCGGATGGGCTGAGATACGTGCATGGCCAACTTCGACACCGGAATAGTGGTGGACGGTAGGCACCATCTGATTAGAGCGGACAAGGTTGATGAAAGCAAGAAAATGAGACAAGCTAAGGATACCACAACGAACGTCCACAATGCATTCATTGAGGGTTTTGCGATGTGCACGGCGAGTCCGACGGAAACTGAAAATGGAGTTTTGTACGGACATCCGGGGAAAAGGAGTGGTGCGACGGTGATGAACGCGTATGCTGCTTCACTTGTCATGCCAAAGTAAAGAAGATATATGGCCAATGTAACGTTGATGGAATGCACAAAGAGAAGGAGTCCGATGAAAAGTAGGATCAAAGAGATATGGAGCAGTGCCGGTATCGCCTCAACGACGAGCTCCATTTTCCACCACACCATGTTTTCGAATAAAAATTGTCGGGCCCTTGCCTGCTCTATCGTTGAGGAAAAACTCCTAGGAAATCGGAGATATTTGCGTGCCCACTGCCTGACCAGAGCAGCGGCAAGCGCACAGGCTAAGCTAAATGCCAGACTCAAGAACCAAAAGATGTTGATCGCGATATCTGTTGAATCTGGTTGGAAGGTGGGCCGCACCGCGCTAGGAGCTTGTGTCCCATTAGCGAGTTGCCGAGAAATCTGTAATAAAACCTCCACGGTCACGTCTCTGGAATCCTGAACCAGCGTCTTGTAACTCTCAATGACAAACGCTGTTACGCTTGCTGAGAAAGGAGCCGCCTGTCCGCAGAGAGTTATTAGATGCATTTAGATACCGAATGAAAAGATAGGCACGAATATCGGCAATGAATCCATGTCATCCCTCCAATTGTGCACAAAATCTTTGTTGTATTTATCCGCAAGTTCAAGGTATGGCCCCCAGATCTTGGAACCTGGTTCCTCAAGGGTGTAATCTGGAGAGATGACTGGTTGTTGTTCTGTGATGATGAATTATTATACAAAACTTGAATCACTGAGTCCAGTCACTTACTGCCACCGTCATTCACTTCAACGTCAGATTCGTTATTGATTTCATCGTGTTCGTCGCGCCGTCTTAAAAGGGTTGCCATCGCGATACGATGTGCAGCTACAGTACCTGTCGAAGCGTACGTTGAAGGTGCAACGTTCAAGTTGAAAGTCGAGCGTTGAAATTAAGCGCGCGCGCTCACATGGCAGTGCAGGTACTACAACCAATAGGATGACGAGTAATTGGTCCGTAAGCATAATCACGTGAAACCTACAGAGCATGCCGGATTTGCAAAGCTGAAGGTTGTTCACGACAACGACGACGATGGCAAAACAACTCAAGGAATTCACTCTCGACGATGTTGCCAAAGTTCGTATACATCATCCCTATAATGACACTCCTAACATTTGCTTGCAGCACAATAAAGAAGGCGACCTGGTGAGATGAGCTTCTTTCGCCACAATCCAAGGTCTAACGGACGCATTGCCGTGTATAGTGGATCGTTGTCGATTCAAAAGTTTACGACGTCTCTCGTTTTGCTGACTTACATCCAGGAGGTCCCTCTGTTCTTCTAGGAGAAAAAATTGGTACGTCGATCAAATAGCAATGTCGGGTTCGATCATTTAGGTCTGTTCGGAAGCCGGACAAGATGCAACCGACGCATTCTTCAGCCTCCACCGACAAGAAGTGCTCCTGCGTCCTCAGTACCGCCGGTTACAGATTGGTGTTATCTCCGGGCAGGAAGAGATGATCAAACCTCTTGTACCAGGGGAGAACTCTGCTGTTCCATACGCAGAACCGTCATGGCTCTCGAAAGGCTATCACAGTCCGTATTATACAGATGGACACAGGCGGTTCCAGAAAGCCGTGCGGAAGTTTGTTATGGAGGTCATTGAACCGGAGGCGATCGCATGCGAGGAGAATGGGAAGAGGATCAGTCAAGCTGTTGTGGATAAGATGGCGTGAGTCTTGCATTCTTTAATCGGTTCGAATGCTGAAATGTATGCACAAATAGCGAGGTCAACATACATGCGATGCGTCTTGGTCCGGGCAAACATCTCAAGGGGCGAAAGCTCATGGGCGGCGTAATCACTCCAGAAGAATTCGACTATTTCCACGAAGTACGTAATGAACTCCTTCATTCCAAAGTAAATTCCTAACGCAACGAAAAGTTAATAATCCATTACGAATACGGTCGCATCGGCACTCGCGGAGCCATGGACGGGCTCCTCGCTGGAGGCGTCATCGGCCTCCCTCCCGTCCTCAATTTCGGCTCCCCTGCACTCCAGGCTGAAATCGTCCCAGCAGTACTTGATGGGAAGAAATATATATGCCTCGCTATATCGGAGGCGTTTGCGGGGAGCGATGTTGGTGGGATGGAGACTACGGCTGTGAAGGATGGCGATGAGTGGGTTGTGACCGGGACGAAGAAGTGGATCACAAATGGCGTTTTCGCGGATTATTTCTCGACGGCTTGTAAGACCGATGTAGGTTTTATTCCAAACCTTGTTAATTACCCCCTTTCCGATTTATTGGTGCCAAAGGATACTCATATGCCAATGATTATTTATAGAAAGGCTACTCGATGATCCTCATCCCGCGTACGGAAGGCGTGGAGACGAAACCCATCAAGACGTCTTACTCCTCCGTAGCTGGAACCGCCTTCGTCACATTCAACAAAGTCCGCGTACCCGTGGCCAACACACTCGGCCAAATCGGCCAAGGCATGAAAGTCATCCTGAGCAACTTCAACCATGAACGTTGGATGATATGCTGTGTCAGCGCGCGGACGCAGCGGCTGATTGTCGAGGAATGTCTGAAGTGCGTATGAATTTCATTATGTTGAGTTTTGTTCACTCAGAGAACCGGTCGCAATGCAATATTTATTTACACTCATACATATTCTGACTCGTCTTTATCGGCAGATGGGCAAATCAGCGCATCGTCTTCGGCAAGCCTCTAAACGCACAACCCGTCATACGCGCCAAGCTCGCCAACATGATCGCGCGAATCGAAGCATGCCAATATTGGCTCGAGTCCATCACACACCAGATGAACAACGTGCGTGCAGTGATCAATTCCTCCCCAACCACCCTCGTCGTCCTTAAATTTGAATCAATTTTATTCATTTCTGTATGATTTTGTTTGACGCAGATGTCGTATGACGACCAATCTGACAAACTCGCCGGACCGATCGGACTATTAAAACAATTCATCACGCGTACAGGACGGGAGACGGCCGAAGACGCGACGCAGATGTTTGGAGGGCGCGGGATCACTGCTACCGGTATGGGCAAGCTCATCGAAAATGTAAGCCTCACACATAATGGTCCCGAACACAATGGTCTCAAACGTGAACTAATTTTATACGTCCGTTTAGTACCATCGCACGAGTCCATTCGACGCCATCCTTGGGGGAGCGGAGGACGTTATGGGTGATTTAGGGGTTCGTCAGGCGATGAAGAAGATGCCAAGGAACGTACGGTTGTAACCTCGTTGAGTGAGGGTAAATACAGCTATGTAGGGCGTCTAAAGTTGTCTTGTTTTATTCTTCTTTAATTCTGGCACCCTGCCGTTGCTATTCAATTCTACAGAGGACTACATATGAGGCGAGACAGCAACTGCATATAATTAGACAGATATTAGTGAGTGCTGGGTATGTAACAAGGTCGTCGCAGGGCATAAATGTGGCGTTATGTTATAAGGGAAAGGAAATGACAGCAATGGGAAACATATAGGGACAGGATGATAGCGATGTTTCTGAGTGTAAAATAAAGTGTAGTGACCGAGATGGATGGTGATGGTGAAATGCGGGGGTATGCAGGTATATCCACTTCGATGGCTTGTCTGATCATGAGAGCAGGCGTGTAGGATCCAACTTGGTCGTCCACGACTGGAGCTCTTTCACATTGGGTGCAGAGAGGGCATACGAGTTGGAAGCAGTGAAAAGAGTGAATGTGAAGCGTTTCTGCGACAGCAATATTTCAGTATACATACGAGCAAAACATGGATGAGGATGCTCACGCCGAGAAGTTCTTCCATCTCTGGATTGTACTCGATATTCACCCCGTCGAGGCCGATCACGGCTGTTTCCTCTTTCTCGTCGGAATGAGTATAAACATGTAAATACGGCCTAAAGTGTCTCATTAGAACCTTGTCTATTCCATGATAAAGCAACGCACCGTTTCAGGACGAACCACTGACGCTCCCATGTATTTTCAGTTGCGTTTGTCAGGACGAGCAAGTAGCCTTTCTTCGTCGGGCTGTTGCTATTTCGTTCATACCCATCGTCAGCATGATTTGATGGAGGAGATAAGTTAGCAAACCTTCTCGGGATTAACTTCGTAGTGCCGACAAGCTTGTGAGGAAGCGCCAAATCGAGACCAGCTAAGGACGCAGGGAGATCGTCGTTGGAAGGTTCTTGGCTCAGAATAATCTAATAGCAAATGTTAGCATGATTATAATTTTGTGGACGAGAATCAAGACTGACCTTCCCGTGATGCCCGAATCGCTTTTGCCACATAGACAGAGCTTTCTGAAGGAGCTGATCTCCGCCCCAAACTGAAGAGTCCTGCTGCGCTGCCTTCGGTGGTGAGACGGCTAGTATGGTCCGGATCGCTTGAACATCAGCTGCCCGTCGTTCCGTCATCACTAATCGTTCGTGATCTTCGACCACTGATATCCCTCGCGGTTTCCAAGCACCTAAGGCCTCCTCTCCTCGCACGTACTTCTCAGCGGTGTCCAGCCTCCATAAATCCTTGGCAGACCGAGTCAACGGTGGCGACAGCTTCACATTAAAAACCGTGCTGGTTTTCGAAAGTAGCTTTGATGAACCAAAGAATGATAGTAACTTCGATGGTGGCCGCGCATCGCGAGTCTGCATCGTTATCGCCATGTCCATGTTGAATTGCACTGGGAAATCGCAGGTGTCCACGGCAACGAACCAATTCACATTGATCAGGATGCGCTGGTTCGCAGCTGTGACACCATTTAGTAACAATGTGTCATGAACACTAGAGTCCCACAGAGCATCTGCAGAGAGGTATCCTGTCCCGTCAGGTTTAAAGCCTACAGACTGCTGCTTCGACAACGTGAGGTCGACCATCTCCTTTGACGTTGACTCGTGAACGCGTCCTTTCGCATCGAGCAATCTCACATTGCCCACACGTATTCGGACTATTTCGGTCCAAGGGAGTTGGCGACCAGAGTTCGATGTCAGCATCAACGCCAGACGTCGCTGCAGGCCTTGGTGGAGGAAAAATAATCCTGGATCTAATTCTCCTTGGGCAATCACAGGAACGGGAGCATGTTGCCCATCTGGTGCAAGTTCACGAACTTCAAGCCATGTGGCGACGTCGTGGCTCTGTTCAGTGACGAAGTCGTTCTCCGAGCGGCGCATCTGCGGAAGTGAAGGAGGACGCTTGTCGGGTGCTTCTGAAGGTTCATTTGAGATTCCTCGATGTTCTCGCATCTCGTCCCAACGCTCGAGTCGCTCGAGGTACGTTGGTGTAACCTTTGCGAAGAATTCTATAGGCGCATAACCTTCACGAAGGTATCGGGCCACCTTCGCGGAAACGGCAATAGAGAAATTACGGCGCAGCTTCAGTTCCGATAAAGAAGATGACTCCATGTCGAGAGCGTTCGATGTGTAGAGTTCCTCGGACGGTAGAGTGGGACCGGCGAAGGATGATAATCGCACTTGAATGTGAACAGACGAGAAGTCATGAGATGACAGGCCTTTTACTGAGTCAATCACCAATGTGAACGTGAGTTTGCTGCCAGGAGGCATGGACTGAGGCATCGGTGAAGATGCCCGCGTAGATGGACTTGAGCCGCCGGGATTTCGAGGTGGGACGACGACAGTGACAGCTCGGAGTTCAATACGACAAGAGCCTATAGCTTCAGCGGTGTATCGACAAAAGATCGGGGCTGTGCAAGTGGATGAAAGTCGACGGGATAATGGAGCAAGGCTAACAAGCGCATTACCGATAAATGAGTAGTCTGGCGGAGGGGAGTCATAAAAAGGTTCCTCAGCTGAGAAGTGTTGTGAGTACGAAGGACGGTCAATGAAAGTGGTTAGGTTGCGCATTCGTTGAAGCTGTTGCGATAATCTGTCGAACGACCAAACATAAATGGAGTTGTGTCGTTTGTCCAGCACTTTCACGCCAACGGAAGGCTGCGTTGCAGATGCCAATACAGGATCTACAACATCACCGCTCTCGTCCAATCCGGCGATACAAGCAATGGCTGATAGTGGGGCTGCGAGAGAGCCTCCAGATGCGATCGTAAAATTATAAGAAACGTCCTTGTGGAGTTCCTTGCTGTGCTGAAATGAGTCATAAGTCAGAAAATGAGGTATACACTAACCTAATAACATTGGCTTCCTTCAGGGTGTGCGCATTCGAGAGCACCGCTTCAGCCATGGAGAACGAACGGTGTGCTCGCCATCGATCCAGTACCTTGCGAATCAACCGGAGCTGCCTACCAGTATAAATCATAGGTTCGAAGGTAATCTGCTCCGCATCCGGTGAACCACGGGCACGGGCATCCATCAAGCGTTTCATCTGCGAATGAATAATTTTCAACTGATGTTCCATGTGCTCTTTCTCCGCCTTCAAATCTTCCGCCTCTGCCAACTCAGATTCCTCGATCGCTTGCAGACGGGATTCAAAATCGGCTTTCTGTGCCTCAAGCTGATTTTGCGTCTCTGGATCGGGACTACCGTGGCTCGGACCAGCGTCGACGCTGGTGTCATCTGTCAACGCGTCGTTCGAGAATGGTCGTCCGGATTCGCTCCATACGTCGTCTGCTTGCGACAGGCTACTCTCTGGTCGGCGAGCGTTGATGTCGCGCAGGGTCTTCACTTTCGCGATCTTCTCGAACAATTTGTTGATATCCTCATCTGGTAAATTATCCAACGCGGGGTCCAAACCCAGTTTCGCGAAAGCGGCCTCTCGCTTGGCGAACGTCCAGTCAACATCTCCTAGTTCCGCAGACGACGTCGGGGAATCTGGTCGAGTTGAGGGAGAAGCTTGACCGTTATCTTGAAGGTGTTCCGCCGTCACCGACAAGTGCATGTTGCTCTTCGCAGTCGCACGATCTCGCAGCTTACGCACCTCCTCTGGGTTATTAAACCTGAAAACGTGATGCTCGCCAAGAATTATACGGAAACCTGAGCGAAGTTTGTACGGCTAAATGGACGTGTCAGTAATTCCACCGTTGTGAATAGCAAAACAATATTCACCTGATCGGGAGCAACTTGTTTGCCATTCAAGAACTGTCCAAACAAGTCACAAACGAACTCGGAAGTTCATTGGTTGTAAATCTTACCGTGACACTGTTGGGCATGGAGTACAGTGTGACCTTGCCATCGTTATTCTCGAAATAGCAGTGTTCTTCTAAGATATTGTCCCCAGTCAGTCTAATTGCCGCAGATTTGTTACCATCAAGTCGCCCAGCCTAAAAATGTTTTAAATAAATCGAAAACATTACGGAAGCGAAACAAAGCGTACTACTGTCTTGCCCGGCTTGAGTTGGTAAATAAGACATTCACTCATGAGAGGATCTGACAAAAATATGAACATGACAATGAAGCAAAGGAAAATATGTTTACCCTCATTCTTGAAAGCGAAGAGCAATTCATGTCAATGAACGAATGCCCAGGGTCACAATGACCGACTTACCAAGTTTACCAAGTGAGGCATCTAGGGTACGACGCACGTTCAACATGTTGTTTTATGGAACAAAATAATCGACACACCTTCTTCGGTGTATGAACACCAATGAGATTCTTCTCGACCGTAATGCCCAACTCCTCAAGCGCCTTCTCGCGCTCTTTCTGGATCTCTTGTGTCCGCACCATCTTCTCCTCCCATGTCTCGTTCAAACTCTGCATCAACTTTTCACTCGACTCAAGCTGCTCCTGTAACTCCGCCTTCGTCACAGTCTTCAACTTGCCTTCCTTCGTCCTGTACGTAACCTTCTGCTTCTCTGGTGGAACCTTAGGGTCGTACACGTCTTCCCCGCTGGATCCAGCAACACGGGCACGTAGGACCTCGAGTTCCTCTTTGAGCTCGCGCACGAGTTTCGCGTTCGGGTCTTCGTTGACGACAGCTTTGTTTTTGATCTTCTTAGCTTGGTCTGCGTATCGGAGAGTACTCAGCGTTTCCTCGTAATCGGCGGGTGAGATGGCGGCAATCATCGCTGTCTTCGAGTTTCCACCTAAACTATCTTTCAAAAGCCATGTCAAGACCTATTAATCACGGGTCAGTTCCCTGGAGCAAAATAATTAGTGAGAGAAACTGAGCCGCACAGAGTCACGGTAAGGGATGAACTCTTCCGCCTTTCCCTTCTTCCCTTTGCCCTTACCGTCCTGCTGGCTCGCTATCGCCAGTGATGAAATGACCTTGCCAAGAGTCGTGAGCGATTTATTAATATTTGCACCTTCTTTGAGCCGTTGGCCGGTAGCGCCGGTCGAGTTGGCACGCTCGGAACCTGCCAGATCAACTAGACTGCAAAGCAATGCACATGTTAAGGAATTATAGGATATCTGGAAATGCAAACGCACTTAATACGCGACACTTTCTCTGTATCAAGGTTTGTGTCGACGTCGTGACGTTTCATCGTCAAGAGGAGGGTGAATACCGCATGCGAGCGGGATGATCTATGCATAATCTTTCAAAAGATGAACGGTCCAATGGAGCAAAGCAAGCATACGTCTCATTCATATTTGTTGCGGCAACTGTTCGAGCCTTGTTACCTTCGTCCATCAGAGTCATCATATCATCATAGCTTGATACCACCAGCTTTGACAGGTCCTCTACATATGGTCCTAAGCTTGGATGCTCTCGAACACGCAAGTTGCCACTGTTCTTCGGGTTCAGCAAGTCCCGAACCTTCTCGTTGTAAATCTGAGGTTCGCGTTTGTGAGATTTTTTGTCAGCAAGATGTGGCGGCAATATACTCACCTCAATGTATGACACCTCCACCGTAAATGATACATTCGGGTCATCTCCCGATTTCTCTTCTACGCGCTTAAATAATTCTGCGCATGTTAATGGTATGATACCCTTGTCGGGTCCGTCTGAAATACAAGATGAAGATGCTTAAACCTAGTGCAAGATAATAACTTACAGCCCATCATACTGTTCAAAATGCACGTGAGTCCACATGAAGGTTATATGAGTCGTCAAGTACTGACCTGTACGATTTTCCCGATCCTAAGAATAGTCAGCATTTCAATTGGCAATAGAGGCAACCACACAGCGCACCAGTTTGGCCATCTAACCAGTAATCAGTAACAAACAACAAGAGGAGATAGATATGAAGAACGTACAAGCTAAAATACACGCGTTGAATCCGCCGAAACTGTGGTCTAGTAACTCCCGTCCGAGATCACTGTAGAGTGTTTGCTGGGAGCAATATCGTGCTTCGCTCCTGTCACCGGCTGACCAGTAGCTCTTGTCGAAGCTGAACGTCATCGTCTTCTTCTCCGTGGCGCGTCCCGACGAAGCATTCGCCTGCGAGCTTCCCGCTTCCGGTGGGTCAAGGAATGTCATGTTCCCTTCCATGCGAATAAGAGGCTTCGCGCCTCGAGCCAACTCTGGCGAAGGTAACGCGAATACAAGGTAAGAGGAGCGAGATTGGGACGTTTTTGCGTGAGTTTTTGCACGGTCGCGAGGTATCACAATTGCCACACGAACCTCGCGAATTGAGTGGCCTGCATCGCACGACGACCTTGATATTCCCGTCACCACCTTCAGCCATCCTTCTCAGCGCTGTTCACGATGAGCAGACGTGAAGCTTGGTTGTTAGGGGTGTTGTGAGTGTTGAAACGCGAGAAGCAGAACGTGAATTTTGCGGAGGCTGATGACCTGGACGCGGTTTGTACCCTGTTTGAGAAATCAGTTCCCACGCCTTCTTACCTTGTGGCCAACCACGTGGAAGTGGCAACACAACATTGACTTACAACGTTGCTTGGATCCAAATCACCGCGCCCCCGCCACAGGTCGTTCTTATTCGCGTCTCGTTCTCTGCAAACGAAAAAAAAACCTTGAGTTACTTGACCGTGCCAACGTCGCGTTTCGATGGTCTTTAACAAACAATGGAGCTTGCACCACCGTTCGGAACAATGATTCAACAATCCCAGTCTGTGGTTATCTGTTTGCGTACTTGGTGTACTTTTCTTCGCTCGAAATCTAACATCGGAGGCGTGTCTTGAAGGATGAACAAAATTTGGAATGGTCACGAACGCACTGGCTCTGCGACGAACGGCACCATGATGTTGGCGCCACATTGAAGTCATCAACATTTAGAAAATGCCATGCTACCACTGGCGCTAGGTGGTCCCCTCGCAATTTGCATATTTTCACATTGTTCAGAACGAAATAGTTGGTAGGTCTATTAATTTTCGCGGGCAAATTTACATCTCTGCACTGATCGGGGTCTTGCTTCAATGGTTTGCTAATGCACTCCGCGTTTAGTTATATCGTACATCGCACCGCTTGCACAGTCGCACAGTAGTCGCACCCGCCGATCATCAATGTGGTCCGCGTTCTCTCAGGGACCACCAAACTCGGACGCTCTTAATTATACGACAATGCAAGTACACGTGATTTGGGAACTCCCTGCTCCGACGTCAAACTCCTTCGATCCCTCTCGAACGTGGGCCTGGGAAGCTGCTTCCCCACACGATCGATGGTTTAATTGTGACACGGAAATGAGACTGGCCAGCATGTTGTTTGCAGCACACGTGGATGGTAGTTGGAAGATAGCTCGTGCAGTTGGGCTCCTGCGACATCATCGTTCGGATACGAAGCAATGACTCGCACTAAGTAGGCTACCTATCTTGCCCAGGTTCAAACTGAAGTGCTTTGGTCCCACAACCTTCCGAGTCTACTCCACGAATGTGTATTCCCCAACGCCGAAAAGGCGCCTAATGGTGACGGTATTCAAAACAGCAACATCATCATAACTATACTCCTTTGGCATTCAGTCCAATGCGTTTCCCAGAGCATCCATGCCCCAGGGGGAGTCGTGTCTCCTGTATCACCTCACAATAGCAAACTTTGGGTTACCGTGAAGGGAACAAATTACTGCACTGTTGCTTTGTTGTTCTAACCCGTCTCCGAGCAATTTTTCTGTTCTATGAATATCTCCGGTCTGTCGGATCCGTTAAGCGCAAAGTGTACTCCATAAGGACAATGACTTTCTAATCAAGCTTTTCGAAGACGTAAGTTGTTATTAAATCGAAACGTGTTTCACTAAAATACACGCCACTCACCTTCATCTGATAGGTAGACAAACTCTTTCTCATCATTCGATTGGATACGGCCGTGTTGTAGTCGGTTTCCCAAGGCCAAGCGCGGCATTTGCAGTGGCTACTATGCAAAGCACGAGGGTATTTTCGCCATCTTCGAATCACAATTAATAACTGATCATGATGCCACATTATGATCTCGATTGTTATCTTTTCTTGTTGGCAAGACGGAAATGACGTATCGATATGACAAGTCTCATGTGCGGAAATTTGCTTCAACACTTTTTCTAGGACACAAAATGGACATCGAGCGTGAGCATCGGAATGAATGTTGCGGGATTGCTGCTCCATCGATAGTCCCTGATCCTATCGGCAAACCCCAAATACTTACCACTTACGATGCGGTCATCACTCGTTCGGACCAGATCGCATTTTGCAGCCTGTTCGGCTTTCTCAGAGGTGCATGTACCCGTAACGTCTTTATCATCAAGCTCAGAAGAACGATACAATGCATGTCAGTCCTTCGCACCGTCCGGTAACTTTCTATGGCCTAGTCGGGGATTCGTGCGTCTCATGATCAGTGACCTTTTCATACTTCACAGTGCGAGCGTTCTCGCGAATGGCGCGGGACAGCACTTCGATCAGACTACTGTCGTCCTCATTTCATCCGAAAGTACCTTTTACTGCGCTGTGAATGCTGTGGGACTCGAGGAGCACTTCGTTTTGATGCTGCATTCCTAAACAGTCCGTTTCATACCTTTTCTAGTTCGACTTGAAGAACTCGAACCACACCAAAATTATTCGAGAAGGCGGAGCGTGTTGTACAGCGTGTCCTGCAGACTGCCATTGGTCGTTCGAAAATCGTCCTTCACCAGTACCGCTGCTGACCAGTACCGTGGTGCATCCCTGCGAATGTCTCCCGACCCATTGTCTCGGCAGCTCCCAGTATTAGTTTCCAGCTATGCATCTTGATGGTTCTGAAGATAATATTCCCAGATGCTTCAACACCAAGGATGATTCCGTAGCGCGAAGGAACGCCTCGAGGCAGCCGAGACGGCACGCGGATGCAGATCATCATGCGAGAGCGATTGAGTTGCTGGGTGAGAGGTACCGGCCTACTGGACCAAATGTTATCCACTGTACAGGTATTGGGAACAGTTTGAGGCTGGGCTCGGTGTTCCGGAGAAAGCTACACCATACCATGGGAAGATCCCTGCAACGGAGTAAGGCTCCGGGCTGTTCAGCCTAGCAATACTTCGGGTCTCAGGAACCAATGGGAAGCCTGTAAACGTCTTCTCCTGACGCAGTCTCTCTATCAAAGGAATGCTGAACATTGTATATATAAATCGCACTGGTTTTTGGTTGGACGAGTTCCAAACCTTCACCAGACTGAGCGAAGGTACATTCATACATGGTAATTGATTTCCGCTTTTGTTCCATTCTGGTATTGCAAAACATGACTGCATGTTTGACTTTCAAACAACGTAGAGCATATGCTCATGGCGGGGACTCACGTCCGTACGTCGTCGTGCCTTGTAGTTCCCAGTACCTACAGTTAACAGTCTTGGCAAACGGTCTACTTCATCCATAGGCTCATCTGCAAGAATCAGAGGTTGCGGATCCACGGGGGACGTTCAATGGGTCGATTCTCATCCGACTCCATCCGACGTCACATACGACTCTTCGAAGCTTGGTGCACGCACAGATACCGCCGAGGTACATGATACTGCAGTCTTCTGTAGGACCACGCAGACGTGGCATATGCGTCCTGGTCGTACCGCCATGTATTTCTTGGGAGCACTGTGATAAAAACAGACCGCATAGTTCCGGATAACGGGCCTAGAGTGATCTCGCATTTGAACGGTGCAGAAGCGACAGTCCGATGAACTTCAAAACGGTTCCTCCTGCGATTTCACACGGTAATCGTATGACAATCCCATGGCCCAGCGGCTAAACCCATTCACTTCGACGCTTCCGCATAATTCGCTGCAGTTCTCGATCTCACGTTGGTCGTTGGTAAGTGTGGGGTAAATTTATTCAATGTTATTAACGGATATCGGACATGCTGATTTTCTATCTATGCTGCGTGCTGTACTCTGGATAATGATAACAATGTGGACGGTTTATGTAGAAGATAATGCTGAGGATTTAATGATGATAGGATGTCGCGCTACAGCTGTTGCTCTCGGTATCAGTCGCAGGGAATTTCCGGCACATCATTCTATACGGAGAAATAAATGGATTAGTAAGAAAACACCAGTAATGCATTGTGAATACCCCCACCTCCCGTATGAATGTCAACATGTGACAAGTGATATAGCCCTTCGCGAATCCGGCACCCGCGTATGCATACAAGTATTGCCATTTACGTTTGAACGCGGCAAACTCTTCGGGAGATTTTAGCGCCGGAAAATCCACGACGACTTTTGGCTGTGAGAGGTTTGCTTCAAGACGTCTTCCCCATTCTCGAAGAGTGCGGGGATAATCTAGGAAGAGTTTATACCGGAAGCAATACAAGCAAATATTTTGACACGTACGAACAGCATGGTTCTCCACCGCTTCTAAGGTGAAACGTCCTTGCGACGCGCTCTGTGCTGCATTGACGAGAGCGGTGGCGCTCGGTAGACATGAGTTTGGCCACATATATCGTCTCATAAAATCTTCGGCCCTGCGGAGAGTGACAGTCAGAATTATGTGAACCCGAATTCAAATTCAAATTCAATACTCACTGATAGCCGGTGTAGCGAGATTCTGGAAATGTGGAAGAAGTAACGACAGCAGTCGCACGTTCCGGCTTAAGAGCCCAGTCTACCAGTTTGAAATACGTCTGATAGTACTGTATTGATTCGTATAATTAATATTGCAGCCACACAGGAATATAGTTGTCATACCTTTGCACCGACGTGCTTTGAAAAATGTTAGCAAAATAAATTTACTGCATTCCTTATGTGAATTAACGTACCTCAAGCATCTCAACGCTGATGAATGCATCGAAAGCTTTTTCAAAATCCGGCGGAAGTTCGCGATAGTCCATAAGATGTACACGGACGCGACCCTCAAGACCGGCCACTCGTATGCGCTCTTCGGCAAGTGCCTTTTGTTGCACGGATAATGTGATGGTGTCGACTTCACAGCCGTACGAACGAGCAGCCTGGCAGTCGCGGCGTCGGTATTAGATATTTACCTTTCCAAAAAAATAGATGTATTTACCTCAATGGCGAGGCCGCCCCATCCCGAACCAAATTCGAGGATTCGATGTCCTGGTCGGACACGCGCTTTTCGGAGGACATGGTGGATTTTCCGGTGTTGTGCTGCCTCGAGGTCGCCTGGTCTAGGGCCTTTCGTAAGATCTCCCCGCACGCCACCTTCTGCGCTCGACCACAGAGCACAGGAATACATCATCTCGTTACTCAAAAATGCCTGCGGAAATGATATGTGTGAAATTTTTGACTTTTGTTATCAAATGAGAGAAAGCGCTCACTTTGAACAATTCATTTGATTGATCATAACTTGCGATGGCGTTCAAACGCGCGCGGGCACGTGTTTGGCCGGTGAACGCATTTGATAGACCGGAGATGAAAGCAGCGACTCGATTTATTGTCGTAGAAAGACCGACCATGCTTGACTGATTATCAAGCCAGAGCTAAATGCAGTGAAGCGAAGTATTAGCGAAATGAATTAACATCAATAAAAAAAGCACGAACATCCATCACCGCTTTTAAATTGTTGACCTCAACATCACCAATCATGTACGCTTCGCTAACTGTATTATACGAGTTTAGATGAGATTGAAATCCTGAGGTTCTTTACTCACATCCCAAATCGCATGATCTGTCTCACGCATGAGACGACATATTGCACGAATTGGCCAAAATAACTCACAGTAAAATGCGGGTCCAAAACGAATCATTGACGATGGTTAATCGAACAGCGTTTCCGCTTTTTGATTTTTGACCAAACGTGTACATGCCGTCTTTGTCCACGATTTTGAGGCACCCGATCTGAATGGCATTCTCGAGGACGCCAAGGACGGATGACCGTGCTTGACCATCGAAAGTCAACAGATACATCTTGGGTATATATTCAGGTCACTCACCAACGTTTGCCATTATCGAACTTGGACGGGGCAGGGCGGCAGCGGCTGTAGAGATTGACGGCAAGGATGGATGAGAGACGGTGGCAACAGTAGAGGTAGCGATGCCCATGATATGCTGGGGTTGAGAGTGACTAGGGAGGGGAATTGGACGAAGTGGAGAACTCGCGGGCTATTTAGGCATTTTGCGAAAGCACGAGAAGCCGATCTTGGATCATACAGAAATGGCAAGAAGAGAAATTGATAGAGTTGAATTGTTGGAACATAGATCTGCAAAAGAAGGGTCATGACGGAGAATTAGAAGGACGCGTGCAGAAATCTGGCGGGGAACTTGTTGACAAATTTGAATGTTTTCATCGAGGATTGGACATTGGTGCATGCGTGCTGCTACTCACGGAACAAGAGGCGTGCGAACATACGAAAATGATTTGCAGTGGACCTCGGACACTTCCGCTTTCGGTTGATCAACCGGCTTTCTCCCATCACATTTCAACCATGGCATTAATATTGGCTAAGTCGCTCTCCCGCACTCTAAAGATTCCATGCGTATCAAGCTATTCAATCTCTCTGTCCTGACTTTCACACCTCTTCTCGCCATCTATGGCCTCTTTACCACGCCATGGACGAAGGCGACACTCATATTTGCATCACTCTACTACTTCTTGAATATGCTTGGTACACCGTCGCGATATGCTCTCATGATTGCGATGTAAACTCACACATTTATGCTAAGGAATTACCGCTGGTCTGTCTTTATGGTTCCTGTGTATTAGTTTGTTGTTCATAGGTAGAAAGGATACCACCGGTTGTGGTCGCACCGTTCTTATGTTGCCAGTCTACCTCTCCAGTATATTTTAGCGATATTTGGTGCTGGTGCTGTGCAAGGATCCATTCAGTGGTGGGCGAGAGGCCACAGGTCGCATCACAGGTACTTCTTAACACTGGCCGTTTAGTCCTGTTCGCATGTTCACTTTCTAGATACACTGACACTGACCTGGACCCGTATGGTGCTCACATGGGGTTGCTCTGGACTCACATCGGATGGATGGTACTTGAGTCGGATACGAAACAAGGGGCAGTTGACACCAGCGATTTGAATCATAGCGAAGTGGTTGTCTGGCAACACCGCTGGTACTTCGTGATTGCCCTTTTTGTCGGCCTTATTGTACCTTGGACTATTCCAGGCCTTTTCTGGGGTGACTGGTGGGGTGGTCTATATTTCTGTGGGTTTTTGCGCTTGACTTTGGTGCATCATGTCAGTGCATGGTACTGAACCTTGGGATATCTGACTTATCCGCGATTTAAGTCCACTTTTTCCGTTAACTCGGTTGCCCACTGGCTTGGAGATGCGACATTCGATGACAAGCACAGCCCTAGAGACCACTTCCTTACCGCCTTACTGACTCTGGGAGAAGGATATCATAATTTCCACCACCAATTCCCTATGGATTATCGCAATGCCGTCAAATGGTATCAGTATGACCCCACGAAGTGGTTCATAGCTTTATGTTCGTACTTTGGTCTCGCCTCCCACTTGCGTGTTTTCCCCGAGAATGAAATCCAAATGGGCGCACTGTCAATGTCGTTGAAACGTCTCAAAGAGGTGCAAGACAATCTCTCTTGGCCATTGACCTCAGCAGAGCTACCTGTAATTAGCTGGGACGCATGTGAGCCCCCATTTCTTCTACAGACATGTGGAAATCTCATCGATTGCAGTCCACAGACCAGCACGCGAATATCCACTCATCCTAATTTCCGGCTTTGTTCATGATGTATCTGACTTCGCGATGCAACACCCTGGAGGCACTGCCCTTCTGAAGAGCGCCGTCGGCACAGATGCCACCGCTTCCTTCTTCGGCGGGGTGTACGACCATTCTCATGCAGCCCACAATGTGCGTGCCGTCACCTAACTTTCTCGATCCTGACTTCTGACAGTTTTTGCTGTGCCGTTTCATTAATTTGCTGCCGCTTCACAAACTATGACAGTTGCTCGCAGCCATGAGAGTTGGCGCATTGCATGGAGGCGTGGAGCGTGTGGTTCAAGATGCCATTCCCCCGTCTCAGAAGCTACGCATTGTGGAGTTCGGTGTTGTCGAAGGTCGGTAAGCGCGTTACTGTATGTGGACATTAAAGATTGCTGCGGTGTCGCGTCCATTCTACCCCATGATAGAACGAAATGTCGTTACCACAATTCACTTCCGCGTAGCAAGGACCCAGCATAAAATCGTCAGGACCCAAACACATCGTCTCATCAGTTCGGGCGCATATTAGCGCCATTCGCCTCCGGAAGTAATCATACAACCGCAAGCGGGGACAATGTTTGAGAGTCGTGCGAGAGGTCACAGGGCAAATTTTACGTCTTATGACCTTTGCGATCGCGGATGAAGCCTTCCAGTTCGCGGAAGGACCCCGAAAACAGCAACATTGTTTATTCCTGCTTTGCCACTGAGCTTCCTCCACTTCTTACTTGGCTTGACCTGCCACGAGGGCGACCGAAGATTCTTCTTGAAATCGGTGAGAAGAGAACGGACTCATTCGTTGCAACGCCTGATTTGCCCCAGCAAAACCAAGATCTTGATCCGAATCCAGCGCGTTGACTCTGGTTGCAACCAACTTTCTCGGAGGCGCTCGAAGAGATCCGCGAATAATATTTTACGCGAAGGGCATCGCGGTCTGCGCTAATGGTCTCAGATCCACATTTTGGATCTGCATCTCGTTAAAATCTGAGGGTTGGAAACGCTATTCTAGCCTTCGCTCGGGCAAGATGTGTTCCACTGTTCACCGCAATGCCTTAAAAGCATGTACGATCGACAACGGCGCGATCGCGCTACACGCGGAGTGCGCGCCGGTCGCGGAGGGCATGTTGTGGTTCGGTGGTTGCAGGGTGTTCGCTGCATCGTGCATTCTGTAGATCGAGGAGATCGACACGATACCAGCATCTAATCGATGGATCGGCGTCGTCGGCGAAACAAAGGTTCTGGACTCGAAGAACGACGAGGCCGACATAGTTCTGTATCTGCGAGATGCGGCGGTCATGACTACCTAGCTCCGTCTCAGTAGACTCGTCACCCAATACCATGTCTTTGGTTGCACCTGAGCGGTACTCAATGGCAGCTGTAGTGCAACGGCGATTCTTTTTTGTGTCTGCAGATCCAACCAATGCACATCTAATCTTCGGGACTCTCATCTTAAATTCGTCCGACTCGGCGTTGTCTTATTCGTGCATGGCTTCTCGTAAAGGCAATTCGTTACCCTATCGTGTTTCACCGCTCGGCTGCAAAGAAGGCTTCCTGGCAGGCGAATTTGGCCCTGGAAACTATCATTCATGAACATATTACAAATAGCATGACATACAGTGCGGATGTCGGACATGCAGTCGAGCGTGCGATATCTTCCTCTACTTTGAAATCATTGTACTCGGCCTCATCGGAATTTAATTTCAAATGTTTCATTCAAGACTGGATCGCGCCCACTATACGAAGGATCCTGCGATTTATGCGGAGCTTTGGTTATCGCCTGCTCATCGAGGGCAGCATAATGAGTGACGGCATGCTAACAAGTAGTGGAACATTGGATTTGTTTCCCTTCTGAGGGGTGGACTGCAATATCGTTCGTATGAACAATCATTTCCTTCAATTGGCGACATTTGTCATGTGGACCGCGTCGTTCGTTTATGCAGGTTCCCTTCCGGGCCATTAATTCCATATGAATCAGTGCAAAATAAAATAGCCAGTCAGAAACCAGCGGATATCCACCAGAGAAGTTTAAAGTCAACACATTCCAGAGATTCGCCGCATCCAAAGAGGATCTCGACTTTTCAAGGTGTGATTGACGGATTTGGTGTTCCTTGGCTACGTTTCGGGAAACCAGCGACGATCAAGGTCTTCTGAAGAAGCTCGTCCAAACGGACAATCGGAATTTTTCGTTGGTTTGTGGGTCCAACGAACACCCCGTGTCTCAGTCGACGTATAAATGTTTGTGATTTTCTCAGGCTTTCCTGACAGTCCCTACACAGCGCTTACTCGAGGTTCTCGGCCGCTCCCCGATGCTTCGATGCCAAGAAACAATAAACGGCGTTCCGTAGCGCCAGATGCAAGAGCAATCTCATCTCGCTCACAGTTACGGCTGGCCGCTACGTTGTGGAGTTCGGCGACGTTCCCAAAGGAGTGGCAATTGCACATGGGCAAGGAATCGTTTCTTATAAGCGTGCTTATTCGGATTACCATCGCATATAGTCCATGCTCCCGCGAGATTTAAAGATGGGGGTTGGGAGACGGAGCCCGTTGTCGATGCACTGTTACTAGTAAGATCGATTGATATAAATTTGCAAATTCCGCTCTATTTGATGTGCACAATATACTGCCCGAGACAGCCCCGTCAGCGCAATAATCCGAAATCCGGCGGCCATTGGCCTGGCCCCAAAAAAAATTTGCCAAGGGGACAGTCCCATGGCTCCTATCATACATGCGCGCTGTTGTCCGCTCATATTGCGTTTTACCACTCCTCCAATCTCACCCAGTTCCACAGGACATAGTTCCAACATCATGGAAGGTCATCTTCTATTCGAAATATCCCACAAAAATAAATGTATGTATTTGACAGCCACGCACTCCTGCGAAGAGATGCAACGTTCGGGCCCGCATTCCGAAAATTGTGGAATCGAAATGACATGGTCCCCGCAGTCGGCTGCCCGACGGCGTGCTGATATCCACATAACGTAAATTATATTGAGTATTTGTCTATGAACCTTTCCACACAAAATTCCAGGGTATTTACTAACTGCATAGTTTTTTTGGCGTGTTGGTGAACATGATGCAGCGGAGAACTTCGCCGTTCGAAGTAGAAGAATCGGACTGTTGAAGAAAGGTCATGGCTTACCCCGAATTACCTCGCACTGTTCCGAGTAGTTTAATGTAGTCATGCATCCAAAACGTCTTGTCGGATTTGTTGGCGAGTATTACAGATACTTATCGTGCATACCGTTACTAGTAGTGTGGTGAGTCTGTTGATGCTGCAGTGATTTGTTCTGATGATTCAGGAATGCTACGCACTCCTCATGTACTGCCAAACTATTTACGCACTCCTCAAGAAATTGAAACTATATTTCATGCATTTTAATCAACTCCACTGCGACCACGGGACTGTGTCTATTGTTGGGAATGATAGACCATCAATTTTTCTTTCTGCCATCGGTGCTAGGGATTGTACACTTGGCGGCTGATTCATATGATGTGTAGATGCCAATTTTCCACGGTTGAAAGACCCAAGCGCATCCACTCGCCTGCATTCGGACCTACTAGTACTTGCATTACCTCCCACATAAAGTTGGCACTGCGATCGTTTCCCGGCCGATTCCAAGCACTCGTGAGCTGAAACTCACCACCGTGGCTCAACCACCGACTGTAAATCCTCGGTTTTGCTTGGATAATGGACGTGCACCGATATCTATGAACGTTCCCCGGCGTTTCATTTGATGGGAGTCGACTTGGCTCGGAAACGCCACATTGTCCTAATTTGGTATCGGGTTTCATCGGATTTGCCTGATTCGGCTTGTGGTGTGTGGCAAAAGGCGTAACAAGAGGGAACGAAGTGCAGAGATCACCTAAGTGGACTTTGTGTATCTTGAGTAAATAAGTCATTTAAGCCAAACCTGGCTCCGCCAAAATTCATAAAATGCGACAGGTCTTCATTCCAGAACTTGGCATGGTAATCTTTTACAACAAACTGGAAGCATAAATATCTGCCCGATTCACGTGCATGGTCAAAGGTTATGCTGTGCGAGATGAGGGGGAAAATTTGAGCTTTATTTTAGGTTTAATTTTTGGAGTAAAATTGACATGCCTGTGAAGACCCTCTCCATGCGCAGGCGGAACTCTCTGAGACTCTGAGTGTTCGCCGCTATTCGAACCTGTCACGACAATCCACGCCGTGAAATTCGCTGACTAGACCGTCCAGTCAACATAAAATACGCTGGTATGGTATGAGAGGACATAATTCACTCGCCTCCTCATTTCAGAAACGTGTGGATAATTATTAATAAATTCTCAACAGCTCGTTCTCTGTTATTCGAACTGTTCATGTTGTTAAATAGAGTCGCAAAAAAACAATGCACCCGGTTTTTGGAAAGAATATCACTATGATACCGCCACATATGGCTGGACGGTGGAGTTAGGGGCAAGCCTGGAAGGAGTGAATGGCTTGTCTGGAAATATCAATTATTTTTACTAAACTCTGCACCCACCGAAATCTCTTCAGAGGAATTTGCACAAAATAAAATTTGATGGTCATGATCACCACTCCATGAGTTCTTTTTTTGCTTGCCTTTATGCGTAGAGTACGTTGTCACCACTCACCATAATTCTTTGGATTAGAGAAACCAACATCCGTTGAGCTGGAACTTAGTAAATACGTCAGCAACGAGTAAAGTTTTGTGGCAGAATCCTCGCACCTTTGCTCAGGCCGTTCATATGTACTCGTCTTTATTTACTGTAACCCATATGCAGTTGGTTTTCAAACTGGACTCGGAGTTAGGTAAGATGGAAAAATAGCTCCAGCGATGCCATAAAACGGACACCATTTTAATAGACTCTCTTAAATTTCTTAGTTGGAATCCCACCTGATGATTCATCGCTCTTGTGAAGGAGAAGAAGAACAATAGCGAGGTGGCAAAAGTGGCATTGTGGCTGCAGCGCGACTTGGAAGTTGACGGTTGTTTGTTTGAGGGGTGCGCCCGTGTCTGGCTTTCACACTCCGTGGTCAACGGCGCGCTGAACTCTGCGTTGCACGCTCCCCCGCCTCTCGATCAGTCATATTTCGCGTGTTTCTGCCTTTCAAACATGCCTGACTCGCAAATTTTCAAAGTGAGTCGTTATTCAGCTTATTCGCGTGGAGTCGTCGTCGTTGACCACGTCGTACAAGGCCACCTACAGCGGGGTGCCCGTGTATGAGATGTATGCCCCACACGTACCCGGATTCGTACGCATCTGACATGTTTCGCGTTTTCAGGATGTGCAAGGGCGTGGCGGTCATGCGGAGGCGATCCGATGGCTGGCTGAACGCGACCCAGATACTCAAGGTCGCAGGTTTCGACAAACCACAGCGAACTCGAGTATTAGAGAGAGACATACAAAAGGGAGAGCACGAGAAAGTACAGGGTGGCTACGGGAAGTATCAAGGTATGTAGATCTTATTTCGGCTCAACCTATCTCCAATCATAATTGTTGCAGGTACATGGATTCCGCTCGACAGAGCATTAACATTGGCCAAGCAGTACCAATGCGAACATATCCTGAAACCAATCATTGATTTTCAACCTGAGGCGAAGAGTCCGCCGTTGGCACCGAAACATCTCGTCGCACCAATCTCCGGCAGACCACCTGCACGACGTGCTGCTCCGGAAGCCCCGAGTGTCGCGGCTAGCACGCGTTCTACGCGTCGTGTGGTTCACCCCGATGCTGTGTCTGACGACATATCCATGCGCGGGTCAGAGGATGGGTCAATGTCCCCCATACCTTCCGACGCGTCCACCAGCTCCCCAACACCACCACCCATCCACGAAACGCCAGACCCACCGTCTTACGAGCCAAACATCATGAACGAGAATAGTTATCTACAATCGCCTCGCACCAAAACGAGAAAAACCCGCCGGTCAGCCCAGCGCGCCCCTTCAGAATCGGATGGCGAACCACAATCAAACGGCTTTGACGGGCCGCAATCGTACTGTGACGAAATTCTGGAGTACTTTATTTCTGATACCAACCAGATACCTCAAGTCCTCATCAACCCCCCTGTCGATTTTGATCCCAATATGGCTATCGATGATGACGGGCATACTGCATTGCACTGGGCCTCTGCAATGGGTCGTGTTCGCGTTGTTAAATTACTTCTCACCGCAGGGGCAGATATATTCAAGGTCAACAAGTCCGGCCAGACAGCCTTGATGCGAAGCGTCATGTTCGCAAATAATTATGACGTCCGAAAATTTCCGGAACTTTACGAGCTGTTACACCGGTCCACACTGAATATCGACAACTTCAACCGCACCGTTTTCCACCACATCGTGGATGTCGCTATGACCAAAGGGAAGACCCACGCCGCACGATATTACATGGAGACCATATTGCAACGATTAGCTGAGTACCCCAAGGAACTGGCCGACATTATCAATTTCCAAGATGAGGATGGGGAGACAGCATTAACCATGGCGGCAAGATGCAGAAGTAAACGACTTGTAAAGCTGTTGATTGATCATGGAGCCGACCCGAAGATCATGAATCGGGACAGCAAAAGCACGGAAGACTATATCCTGGAGGACGAACGATTTCGGTCATCGCCAGTGCTCCCATCTCGTACGGCGAACATGGCATTCAGAAACACACAGGTGGTACAGCACTCACAGCCAGGCGCTCACTCCACATATTCGTTTGCGCCTGCAAATGGCGACAAGCCACCACTACACCACTCCGTCACCGCCCAGCGCGCAAGTACTCGCTGTATTAACGACATGGCTGTTATGCTTGACAGCCTCGCCGCGTCCTTCGACCAAGAGCTCAAAGACAAGGAGCGGGATATGAACCAAGCTCAATCCCTTCTCGGAAACATCCAGTCTGAGATTTTGGAGAGCCAGCGCGCCGTGAGTCAGCTGAAAACACAGGCACAAGGTCTAGAGGATGCGAAGGAGCAACTGAAGTCGCTTGAGGAGAGTTTCAGAGTGAAGATGGGCAAGCGGTATCGTTTAGGATGGGAGAAGTGGATCAGGGACGAAGAAGAGCGGGAAAGAGCTGTTCGAGAGTCTCCGAATGGTCAATCCTTGCCGAACGTGCCAGAGGTGCTCGATGGCGTCGAGGCATCTGAAGTCGCAGCCGTCTTGGGAGCGCTGAAAGAAAAAGGCAAGGGGAAACGAAAACTCGGCGACGACGAAGACATCTCGGACCTCCAAACCATATACACTGATCTGCCGACTGATCCGGAGGCGATTGAGTCCGCATGCCGGACAATACGGGACGAGCTCGAGCAGCATAAGAAGCGGCGGACGGAGACGTTCGACGAATATGTCAAACTACAGGCCGAGGCGGGTACTAGTGGCCGGATGAATCAGTATAGGCGTTTAATCGCTGCTGGATGTGGCGGGATCTCACCAGCAGAGGTCGACGGGGTGTTAGGAATGCTTCTTGAGGTGAGCCATTGGTTTTCATCCATCCGTGCTCTTACGTCACTCATAATTATTCAAATTTCTTTTAACCAGACACTGGAAGCCGAAGAGCCCAGCGCATCTTTGGTAACGTGGAGTAGGATGCCGTCGTCAAGACCGGGTGTTGCAGTTAGCTGAAAATGCCAGTGGCAGACGTATTGCACCTGTGCAGTACCTTTGGACACGGACCGTGCAAGTGTATCAATAACAGCTCTCCATTCATCCCTGACCGATTTGCTTTCGGATGGTGCCAACTTCACGTAGTATTTAACAACATACCATGTTGTACGCTATAGTTAGCCGGTTTTCAAATATAATTCTATCTTTTTTATGACTCAGCATTGTTGGTCGGTTCGTCTTGATCGGATGATGCTGCGCAGGAATTGATCAAAGCTCACACCGACGCTGTTGAACCGCAGCTAGTTACGCGTGGACTATCCGTTTTCCTTTCTGACCATGCTGTTTGGAAATCTCATAGCTCAGTTCTCTTCTTTCTTGAGTCTTCGTCTCGGAACGCAGCAAGTCCCTCTCGGAGTCACTGACCCTGCTGGTTACAATGCTCTGGGCTCGGTGATCGATGCGCAGTTCTCAAGTTATGTCGAACACGTATTGGACAAGGAAGAGATCAAGGGCATATCTCTGGCTGTAGTCAAGCCAGGTGGTGACACCGAATACGGAGCATGGGGAATCAGAACCGAGGACGGGGAGAAAATGACATCAGATGTTAGCTCACAACAACCTTCCATGCAAACAACCTGCTGAAATATCACGGATATGCGCAGACGCTCTTCAACATCGCATCTTGCTCAAAAGCCTTCCTGGCCTCTTCTGTCGGGATCTTGATTGACGATTACGCGTCGGGAAAGAACATCACGCCTTTACCTGCAGGCTTGTCCCGACTAGACTGGGACTATAAAGTTGAAGACATTTTACCTGGAGAGTGGATTTTGCAAGACACGTGGGCGACGGAGAAGGCTAATTTGCGAGATATTTTGTCTCATGTGTCCGGTTTGCCAGGGTGCGTTGACTCGTGTCGATGAAAGCATTATTGTCGTGATCGTTGGTTTGTGTGGTGACTGAGAGCAGGCATGATGGGTCGTATGGCCCTGGTGATTCGCCGAAAGACGTCGTTAGGAGGTTGCGATACCTCACGCCTGCATTTGAACTGCGCGAGCATTGGTTGTACAATAACCAGGCAAGCCTTCTGAAATGGTCCTCGTCATCAATCTCATATTATTTCCAGATGTACATGATAGGAGCACATATCATATCAACGTACACTGGTTCCTACGTCAAATATGTCAAACACAAAATCTTTGACGCCTTAAAGATGAACTCTACGACTTTCTCCGCCAGAGAAGCGGAACGAACGGGTAAATTAACCCAAAGTTGGACTGCACATAGTCAAAGGATACCATACTGGATGCCAGACGACGTGATGGAGCTAAATGCTGGTCCGGGTGGTATTATTACGAACACGGTTGATCTAGTAAATCTTTCCTCTTCTGTATGGATCCTTGAAGCGGAAGCTCATGAATTTCGACGTATTTTACCCAAGATAAAGTGGTTGAAGATGTTGCTTAAATCTGGAGTCGACCCCGTCACAAGCAATTCTGTCATCCCACGATCGGCGTTCGAAGCAGTGACAACCGCTTATGCGATAATGAATGGTAAAGGCCCAACTCCAGAAATATCCATTAATGGTTACGGGATGGGATGGTGGAGGTATTCCTATCAAGGCCATGAGGTGAATGCAATTTTCACGATGTCTTAATGTCTTTGAGCTCAAGGGTTGCATCTGTGAGGTTGTTGCTCATAGCGGCGGCATTCCTGGTTTCTCCAGTTTTGTCACCTTTCTGCCGAACGACGATGTTGGCGTTGCAGTTCTGATTAACACAGGTGACAAAGGATTTGTGGCTAGGAACCTCGCATTCAAAGTCTTTGAAAAGGTCCTCCAGCTTCCGGCAGGGACAGAGGCAAAAGAGTGAGCTGTGCTTGCGCTATGGTACTCAGAACCAATGCTCAATTCTACCCAGCCCCTCAAAAGGTAAACCAGATCTTCCCCCGCGACACCAAAATTCATCGACCCCTCTACCCCTTGAGTCGTACGGAGGTACTTATGGCGATGCTGGTTACGGCTCATTTACACTCTGCCCTCCGAATGGGACATCATTTTATTGTCAGCAGGTCCTCGCAGACTTTAAATTGGTTGATAATGCGCATAGCGATCCTCCTGCTCCTCCTCAGAGCATTCCGCAGCTTTTCGGGGCATGGGAACGTATGTGGGGTTCACATATCCGACTGGTCCATCATGAGGAGAATATATTCAATATTTCTCTGACAAGTCTTTTCCCGAATGGATATGGTGCGGATAAGACGCCGTTTGAGACTTCAGAGCAGGATCAGTATGTGGGGCATGTGGAGTTCGTGGTTGAGGAGGGAAAAGTTGATGGATTAGCGTTGTTTGATACTGTACCCAGAAAGCGACGTTTAGGGAGTGTGAAGGAGCGAGCAGATGCATGGTTCCGTAAAGTGTAACTTAGAGGGAATGAATGAACTCTGAAATTATTTTTAAACGGTTTGAACGATCTTGGAAGTATGGTACACTTTTATACGGATTCTGCCCTTTCGCTGAATTTGGACAAAGTCGGTCTATTTGTGGCAATACGGTTTCTTTACACTTGTCGTTCTGCTGGTAAGTTAGTTCTGTCGTTGATCCGTCCTGCACAAGACAAATGTTGAACAAGTTCCAATTTGTTACGCAGCAAATTTACAGTAACTTCGGCTACTCCGCACCCGGTCATGCGTTCAGATCAGACGACCATGCGTAAGGCATGATTGACCGCTAAAGTGCCTCGACCGATTGATCAAGAGTCCACGATAGCGCAGCTGGACGCACACTCTGTCTTTCTCCGAGGCTCTGACCATGTTGCTTGGAAGTCTTATTGATCAGTTCTTCTCTTTCCTGGCGTTGCGCCTTGGACCGCAAAACGTTCCGCAAACACTTCCCAAACTCTCTGATCCTACAAGTCACAATGCTCTGAACTCTGTGATCGACACGCAGTTCTCAAGTTATGTAGAGGGTCTCATGCACAAGCGAGAGATTGTAGGCGTATCTCTAGTAATCGTAAAGCCGGGTGGTGACGTAGAATACGGTGCTTGGGGAAACAGGACGGAGGATGGCGAGAAAATGATACCGGATGTTAGCCTTCTACACATTTTGCAACTTTGACAACCTTAACAAGCTAAAACATCATGGCCACTGGCAGACGCTCTTCAATATCGCATCGTGCTCGAAAGCGTTCTTGGCTTCCACCGTCGGGATATTGATTGATGATTACGCGTCTGGGAAGAACACCACGCCTTTGCCTGCAGGATTGTCCGGACTGGACTGGGACACAAAAATTAAGGATATCTTACCTGGGGAATGGATGTTGCAGGACACGTGGGCAACGGAGAAGGCGAATTTGCTGGATATTTTGTCTCATGTGTCCGGATTGCCGAGGTGCGTTGTTCGTTGGGGTCGTACCTTCCAATGATGTTCGCTTTTTGAATTACGGAGAGCAGGCACGATGCGTCGTATAACCCCACCGATACCAGGAAAGACGTTGTTAGTCGGTTGCAATACCTCAGGCCAGCGTTCGAGTTTCGTGAGCATTGGTTCTACAATAATCAGGTAAGCCTTCATCTCCCCCTCGCTATCATCAATTTCATATATCTTCCAGATGTACATTACAGCAGCGCATATCATATCGACATGCTCCGGTTCTTACCTCAAATATGCCAAAGAGAAGATCTTTGATCCCCTTGGCATGACCTCAACGACTTTTTGGGCTGGAGAGGCTGAGCGAACGGGGAAATTGACGCAAAGCTGGGCTGCGCATGGACAACGCATACCGTACTGGATGCCAGATGACGTAGTAGAGCTAAATGCTGGTCCGGGTGGTATTATTACGAACACAATTGACTTGGTAAATATTTTTCGCCTCCTATGAATATTTCCACGGCAGCTAATGGCTCCATCATTTCCTCTCGATCCAGGCCAAGTGGTTGAAAATGTTGCTGAAGTCTGGCGTTGACTCTGTATCTGGCTCTACCGTCGTCCCGCGTACTGTTTTCGACGCGACGACCACCGCACGTGTTGTTGTTGCCGGTAAAGGCTCAACTCCTCATACGTCAATTGATGGTTACGGAATGGGCTGGAGTAGGTTGTCGTATCATGGCCACGGGGTGAGGGCTTCTTCACCATGTCTTACTTTCTCCAAACTGAAAGCTGTGGTTTGGCAGGTTGTTAGCCACGATGGCGGCTTTCCCGGGTTCTCCAGCTTTGTCACTTTTCTACCCCACGATGACATTGGTGTCACCGTCCTCATTAACACTGACTCCAAAGGACGCGAGGCTGTAGATCTTGCGTACAATGTCTTTGGGAAGATGCTTCAACTGCCGAAGCCCAGTGAGAATATAGGGTGAGCTTACGGTTGTATTGTGATGTTCAGTCCGACAGCTAAACCTTGCATAGTGCCCTGAAAGACGCCTCCAGCCGCAGTCTACAAACTCAAACCTCTTCCACCCCGATGCCACTTGAATCGTACGGAGGTACTTATGGCGATGCTGGTTACGGCTCGTTCACGCTCTGTCCGCCGAACGGAACGTCATTCTATTGCAAGGAAGTTCTCGCGGATTTCGACCCAGTCGACTCTGCACATAGGGAAACTCGTGGCCCTTCGCCGACCGTCCCGCAGCTCTTCGGAGCTTGGGAGCGCATGTGGGGTTCACATATCCGACTGTTGCATTACGAGGGGAATATATTCAATACTTCTCTGACAACACTTTTCCCGAAAGGATATGGTAAAAGTTGAGTACCTTTGAGCTAGATTTGTCTCTGGGGCACATGGAGATGTTCCTGGAAAGCGACGTGTTGGGACGCATGGTTCCGTAAAGTGTAGCCACGGAATGAATAAATTCTCCAAATGATCTCAGACCAGGGGCTGATCGACGCGGAGCAGGGATCCGTTGGATCCGCGGTTAGCTTCTTGACAAGATTTGCCTCCGTGAAGGGTCGATCTAAGCGAGATACAATCTTATCTGTGTTAGTGTTCCGCTTCCCACGCCACGCGGTTGAGCATCGCCACGTGTTGTGTGTTGACTAGTTTGTCTTCACGCGGTGGCCTGCTTGGTTCCGTCCACCATCATCTCCGCGACTCCCAAACCGCATGCGCACAAGCCATGCTCCTAGCTTGCGATCCCCTCTGCTGCTTCGCAGAACGGTCAGTATTCATTCTATAAATTTATTGTCTCACTTCTTCAACCATATTCCAGCCTCTACTTCACCACGTTCCCCCACCCAGCTCCATCACCTCAGATCTTAAACTCGGAAGAGAACAAGGACCAACCGCGTGTGCGCTCATCCAGATCCAAGATATTCCCACCCGCGTCTCCGGACGATAACGCTACATACTACTACTTCACCGTCGATGACCAGCTCGTTTATCTCTCCTTCTTTGAGGACTGGGGTCCGCTCAACCTCGCCATGGTGTACAAAGCATGCATTCTGATACACGAACTGCTTGAGGTAATCACCAAGAACTCTTACACTGCTGAACGATGATACTTACGCACCACGTAGGACGAAGAGCTCAAGTCGCATCGTCTTGTCTTATATTCATCAAATGATCCAAGACGAAAAGCCAACGCCGCCGTTTTAATGGCTCTTTACGTAGTAAGTACAGTTCACACTTATCAGTCGGACAAGCTCGGCGAAAAAGGAGCCCATCTCGGCGTTCAACCGGCATTTCATTCGTGATACCGATATTTATGCCATATATGTTAACTAACGCCATCTCAGATGATCGTGCAACGACGCGCTCCATGGGAAGCCTTTCATCCTATTGCCGAACTAGAATTCATGCCCTTCCGCGATGCTGGGCGTGGTCACTCCGATTTCAACCTAAGTATACAAGACTGTCTATGGGGCATTTGGAAAGCGATGCAGAACGGCTTATGCGACATGAACGAGTTCAGCGTTGAAGACTACGAATTTTATGAGAAAGTCGAGAACGGTGACTGGAACTGGATAACACCTGGTTTCATTGCATTCGCGAGCCCCGTCGAGGCTGCTTGGGTGAAGAAGAACGCCAAGGAGGACCCCGGATCGAATACCTGTGCGTCACCGGCACGCACAGGTATCATCAACTCGTCAAGCGCCTTACAGCGGAAGTTGCCTACCCCTTTCCTCAACTGCCTCGATTATTTCGACCGACGGAATGTCAAACTTGTTGTTCGGCTGAACAATCAGTTATATGATCGTAATCATTTCACGGAGCAAGGCATTCAACATGTAGAGTTGTATTTCGACGATGGCACAAATCCAACAGATGAGATCGTGCGGCAGTTCATAGACATGGCGGACAAGATAATAGAGGATGGAGGTGTTGTTGCCGTCCACGTGCGTGTTCTAGTTTCTTCTAAATTCATCCCATGGCTAACGTCCGAGCAGTGTAAAGCAGGTTTGGGTCGAACCGGGACGCTCATTGGGGCTTATCTTATCTGGAAGTACGGATTTACAGCACACGAAGCAATCGCCTTCATGCGTATTGTGCGACCTGGAAGCGTCGTTGGTCCACAACAGCAATACATGTATGTCAAGCAACTCGAATGGGCGAAATGGGCGGCTGTGGACGAGATGCGGAAACAACAGGCAGCCGCTGCATTGGCGGCAACGACACTTGTTACTCCTGCGACTCCTCCAGCGGAAGCCGACGAAGTGGAAGACGAGTTGAAGATGGACATCGCACCTGCCATCCTGCCTCCTGTGACTCCCAGCAAGCATGTCTCCGCCGCTACAGCAAGAGCACGCGCGATTTCACCGCCGGGTCAGCCGCGAAAGACGCCTGTGGTGAAGCGAACGGCGACCGCTGTCGAGGAGTCGGATGGCGAGGATGAGCTGAACTCTCTGCCTATCCTCGGCACGAACAATGCTCGTACGACACGCTCGAAAGTATTGCCGGCGCGTTCCGGACGAGCTGGCGCCATCCGAACAGTACCTGCATCCGATCAACGCCCGACTCGCGCCACACGGTCGGCCACCGCCGCAGGCGTCTTACGGCGCCCGGTGAACACTGCGACAAATGGTACCACTGCCAAAGGGAACGGCCCCAGTCCGAACAAGATCCCGCGTCTGGCGAATGGAAATCCACCTCCTCGACCCACCACTGCGCTTGCTACCCGTACACGACCGGCGCCTCCGGGGTCGCCTTCACCGCCTTCGCGGCTTCCAACACTCGTGGCTGCTCGACGAGCGCACGCGAATACGACAACGGCAGTCCCGCTGGCTGGAGCTGCTGCGAATGCGAATGGAAATGCTGCCGCATTGAAGAAAGGCGTCCCAGCGAGTGACGCATGGATGACGAGTAGTGGTGCGTCTGCTGTGGTCGTACCGGGCACAAAGGGCGAGCGACCTGGACTACGGCCTATCCGGCGAAGGCGAAGTAGTTTCAGCTCGGCGGACGTGGTCGCGTGAGTGACCGTAGCGATTTATTGGATACATGCTACGCCGTCTGAGCCGGCACCCCGTCCTGCACACAACGTGCAGCCACCGTATCTTTTGGGATTTCCACGGCGATGGATTGAATCTTGTTTGACGTCGTGCTGGTTGTGGATAAATTGTTTATTTTTTGCCGACGTTCGAAGTCGTCAACTTTTCCTTTACGCTGTTGGAGCAAATGCAATGCAAGCACAACCACTAGTACCCCCAACCCTCCCATTCAACTGTGATTATTTATACCAGTTTTTCTGTATCTCTTCCGCTGCTATCGTATCAGAGACTGATGTGTCTTAGCGTATCCTATAATGCTTGGATGAATCGGAGCCATCTAGTGTTGCCTATGTAGCACACACGCAGTTCCCTCAACTTGTATAGATACTATCTCAATACAGAGCCTTCCTCGCATTTTTTTTTTACATTTCCTGTACAACTGCTTGATCTATGATAGTTTCGTTGACTTCGATGAATACTTGCGCACGCATTCGAAGAACCAGCGGAGGTCTTCTGGGTCAACACCAGGAGTGATTCCATGTCCCAAGTTCGCGATCCATCCCCGGAGTGGGACGTTGTTGTCACCGCGGAAACTGGCACACATATGACGTACCTCGCGTTCAATGGCGTCGCGGCCGCCGTAGAGAACGCCAGGATCAAGATTGCCTTGTAAGGACACCTTCCCGCCAACGGCGCGGCGAGCTTCGCTGGGCTCGATGATCCAGTCCAATCCGAGGACGTCGTACCCGCTCGTGGATGCTAATGACGCGAGTGCGTACGATGCGCCTTTTGGAAAGAGCGTCATTGGGACGATGGGGACGTTTTCGGAGGCAAGGATCTCTTTGACGCGTGAAGAGATGTAGACGAGAGATGGGAGCGAGAAGGTTTCGAAGTCGTGTGGGGATAGCTCGCCCGCCCAAGAGTCGAAAACTTGGAGAAGCTGGCAGTGATGTTAGCGATACTATTTGTGAGAGGAAGGAGGAGATGAAAAGAACCTGAGCACCGGCTTTGACCTGACCGACTAGTAGGTCAACGCAGACGTCTGCGATGCGCATGAGGAGTTTCTTCGACTCTTCGGGGTACTTGAATATCCAAGTCTTCGCGTTCTGGAAAGTCTTGCTCCCACCACCTTCGATCATGTACGCGAAAAGCGTCCATGGCGCTCCGCAAAATCCAATCAGAGGAACCTCGCCTTTTAGCGCATGACGCGTCATCGTGACCGCCTCGAACACGTATTTGAGCTCTATATTCACGTCCACTGTTTCCTTCAATTTGGATATATCTGCGGGACTGCGCAGCGGATCGGGAAAGTGTGGACCAGGGTTCATCAGCACTTCCATTCCCATTGCTTGAGGAACAACAAGAATATCGCAAAAGATGATGGAAGCGTCGACCAGACCGGAGTACCGGCGAATGGGTTGCAGAGTTACCTCAGTCGCGAGTTCTGGCGTCCGACAGACCTCAAAAAATTCGTGTTTTTTGCGGACCTCCAGAAATTCTAGTTGAAATTAAGTATCGATGTTCAGACGTACGTTCTACATCTTACCTGGAAGGTACCGTCCGGCTTGTCGCATCACCCACACTGGAGCACGCTCTGTCTCCTCGCCTAACCAGAATTTTGTTAAATTTGTCAGATATTTTGTTGAGACCTAACCTCTGGCTGCGCGGAGCAACAAATCATTCTCCAAAGGCGGGAATTCCGAATTTTGAGGCATATGGTCGTCCTTGTCAATGGTATCAATGGAGTCTGAGTAGAATGTTGCAGCAACACCGAGGCCCAAAGCAGCACCAATGCTCAGCATATATCTAGGCAGGTTATAAGGACCAAAGCGAGGTCAAGATCGTGGTCGTTGCGAGAGATGGTGAGTAGCATAATTTCAGATTTTGAGCCACAAGCGTGGGAGAGATCGATCCATATTTCACTGTTTTCCCACAGCATAGATCCAATCGCTGACTTGCAGTTCGACTCCGTTCATGACTGCAAACGTGGACTATGTGAAACCATCAAAAGTACTGAATCCATCACAGCTCGTCGATGAGTACGCAGTATTTCTCGTCGATGCGCCGTATCCAATGACATTGACATAATTGAAGATTCAAGAAGTCGGGAGAATTTGATCGACTCAGGCGACAGCTGCTTGCTCAGTTTCAGAATGGAGTATGCTTCAACGATTTCGTATGCTGGACGCGTTTACGATGGCATTCATAGGCATCAATGGACTCTATCAACGATCTCGTACAAAAGGTCACGTCTGAGAGGTTGGCTTCTGGGGCGGGATTGCAACGCAAATCCCGTGATGCAATCTACGCAGATCTTATCCAGGAAATCGAAAGGTGCTTACAGCCCGTTCTGTGTGTCGTCTTTGCGACGCTTATGATAGTAAAGGTTTCCAGTTGTAGAAAAGGCGGTCGCTGAGCACCTGAAGCTGTCTAATCCTACATTTGGTTCAAATATTCGTAAATCTATAACACGAATATTAAAAGCCAATGGCAGTGCAGAAATGGAAGTGGAAAATCACGACGGTTAGTGTCTACCGTATTATCGTATCGAAGAGTTCAATACCAAATTTTCCTTGCAGCAGAGCCGAGGCAACCAACATCGGCTGAACGAACTGACGTGCAAATGAATGGCGTGGACGAACAAAAACGTGCACCTAGACACCAAGTTCCCAATCGCGCAATCGCGCCCACGCAAAATTCTGAATCGGGTGGAAAACCTGATCAAACCTCTCCGCCACCTGACAATCGTCGTTCGCAGCTTACAACCGAACATCATGAGCCGGATAACGAGAAGGACAGATCCACAACTATTGAGGAAAGTGATTCGCATGTAGATGCACAGAAGGACGCGAATGAGCAGAACGCGGGCGATCGAATGGACATCGACAAATGTTCATGACCATGAGATGTGTAAGAGTTATTTTATTGAAGTAACGTAAATCTAAACATTGCATTTTTAAGTAGCCGCAGCGCCGGCAACTTGTATGGCCGCGTTGTACAGAGTGGTGCCTCATGTCTTATAACGCGGTCGACGCCGATCTTATGCAGGAAAAAGAAATACCACGGGACTTGCATATCGTTAGAGCTAGAGCTCCCACTACACGTCCGCGACACTTGCGAACACGAAGGAGAGGAAAGGTGGCACGAGCGGCCGAGTATCAAGACTCCGATTGTCACCAACTACGAGTGCGGGGAATTGACAAAGAGTCGACTGTCAACGTGGGTGGCGAACTTGTGAGAGACAAGTTTTGGAACTGTGACGTACTTCGGGAACGCTCAGCTATCACAGAAGAATGACTCCTGATTTTAGTTTCATGTAAATATCGTGCGTTTGCTATAAAATTCAAATTTTCTTCATGCAACCAAAAAAAATTCGACGTCACAGAATGACAATTCGCAAACAAAGGAACATAAATGCGTCGTGTATGGCCAGTGTACAGCGATATGGATAGGAAATAAGTGTTAGCGGAAGCGTGCATGTATGTTTGGGGTCTGCCTTGGACAATTTGAGAAATGACTATGAATGGTTCGGCTTTATGGCCCGTTGGGATCTAAGCAAGATCCTCCTTCACCTCCTCCTCCGCCTTCGTCACCTCCACCAGTCCCACCGCCTGTTCCTCCTCCCCCCTCCGCTCCACCTCCCGTTGATCCTCCTCCACCTTCTGCTCCGCCTCCTCCTGATCCCCCTGATCCCCCTGATCCTCCACCACCTCCCGCACCCCCTCCACCTCCACCACCTCCTCCCCCGCCACCGCCTCCTCCACCACCGCCGCCGCCGCCGCCGCCTCCACCACCACCCGCGCCTCCTGCGCCTCCTGCGCCTCCTGCCCGTAGAGGTTCACGCTTTTTGAGGCAGTGACCCGGGTCTGATACCATGAGCGGAGTGGGTAGGGCCAAGATTGGCAGCGCAAACGCCAGAGCGAGAAGGACAGTAATGATTTTCATGATGTTAAGACAGTGTCAGTGCAAATTTCCCGACTTGAGTTTTCAATCTATCCTAGGCACCTTTATACTCGACGACCTCTCAGTAAACTGACCAAATGTGGTTCCGTGTGCAGATTCCTTCCAGCGCGACACAGCTAGGATAAAATGATCCGTATCAACAATTCGTGTGCCTCCATCTGTCAGGTCGCAGTGACAATAAAGCTACTCGGCGGGTCCCAGCACATGAAATTCAATTCAAAAGTAGATCATGCGCTTCACGACCAGGAGCACCGCACATAAATTGCGGTTTCATGGCGGGAGACTTCATCACACAATATAGAAAATGGGCGCAAGATGTGCAGAGCATTCCAGCTTACGTCACGATCACTGATGGCTCTAAAAATAACATCCCACTGTCCACGAGAGTCTGACCTTCGAAAATAACACTTCAAACTCGGGAGGCATCTGCGACTGCAACTAATGCTGCTGCGTCTGAACACAAACAACATTTACATGGAGGAACAACATGGCGGGAAGGATGTTCAAGGACACGCCACGCCTTTGAAGTCGCGCACCCCAGGTGAATGTGCAGGCAGTGTAGCGTTAAGGAGCATCACTTCCCCCACTTTTGACAACGCACCAATTGGAACCTGAAACTGCAGTTGAGTACCCCAGCCCTCCAAGAAGTATAGGTTGTTTTCACTTGGTGAGTGTTTGGCTAATGTACATCGTCCAAAATATCTGGTTGTTCCTCGGTGCTGTGTGTTGAGCTGATGAACCGCGTAATGGAAGCAAAATGATCCTGTACCAGGGGGCATTAATCTCAGCCATCAACCGCCAGGACGAATTCGAACGTGAAGATCGCTCATTTGCCTGGAGACGAATAACGTCCCGATCACCCGCGGGACGCTCATGGTCGTCTATTTTTAACGCTTGCTCAATGCATTGCGTCTTGCTGTGCAAGAATCGGAAATGCTTTTTGGTTGGTGAGTCTTTGCCGAAGACAAGTGGGAAGAAACGTTTAACGAATTCCGACACACTATCTCACGCAGCGCATGGCACTATCGATGAAAACTGGGCATGAAATCATTACCTTTTATTAAAGTGCAACTCACGCGACCGGATGGAGATCTCCAACACTTAATGAACAGCATTTCGATATCTCGCATTCCCCGCGAAGTCTCCACTGTACGCTTCCAGCCTCACTGTTGCATAGGCTTTGCCTCGCTCTTTAAATCTCACTAGTGCGTCTCCCGGGCACGCCGCATACAACGAAAATGCCCTCCGAATGGTAGAGGATCGTGATGTCTACTTTCAAATCGACACCCTAGTCAAGGACAAGAGGTTGTCTGAGATGCTCACGGAGATGAAAGACTACAAATCATCCCCCATAAAATCTTGCATTCCGCTATCCTCCTCATACTTAGTCATGAACTAGCTGCTTGATCAAGAAGCCAGTTAATTGTCGCAAAACGAGAACAAACGCAGAGTGTGGAAGCACTCTCGGTGTCCACGGTCCATCAACGGCATCAGCTCTTCGGAAAACACTCTGGACACCAGGCTTACAGTAACGCGCGGAGACACTGACCAACGGCGGCCTGGCTACTCATCGAGCGCCGTTGTCCGTGTAATTTGCGTGGTCGCGTTGTACTGATACAGAAATAGAATGACTACGACGCTAACATCTCGTTTGAGCCCCTCTACATATCTGCGACACTTACAAACACGAAGGGGGGAGAAATTGAGCCCCCAATGGTCGAGCATCGAGACTCTGATCTGGCATTCACTGCAGGTATGCACTCGGTGGCCGACTACGGAGAATGGACTAGGAGGTGATTGTCACCATGCGAAGTCTTGTTTCCAAACAACATTTGCAAGACAAGCTACCCAGATCTTGCAAAAATTCCGTCGTGTAAGTTGGGAACATTCAACTAGCCATGATGATGGAATGATTATTTATTCCAGTTTGATGTGATATTCTGCATCCCGATGCAACAAGAAGGATCCGGAATGGCATAACGATCAGTTGCAAAAATGCGTTGTGTATGCGGAAGTATACAACCGGTGGGGAAAGGATGTGCGCATATGTTTCAATTGTCCCATTGTAAAATTGAGAAACGAGGTTGATTGTGAACTATCGGGACATCGAACCAAACGCATTCGTTGGCTTATGGTCCATTCGGATCTTCGCAAACTCCCCCTTCACCCCCTCCCCCTTCACTCCCTCCGCCCGATGTCCCGCCTGATGATCCTCCGGCACCCCCGCCGCCGCCTCCACCACCTCCAGCACCAGCTCCTCCGCCGCCGCCGCCGCCTCCACCCCCGGCACCAGCTCCTCCACCTCCACCTCCACCTCCACCTCCAGCGCCCCCAGCGCCTCCAGCACCACCTCCAGCGCCACCCCCGCCTCCCCCACCGCCTCCTACTATTACTATCCGGTCACGCTTGGTGCTGTCTGGGCTTCTCTTTCTGAGACATCCACCCGGGTCCGATACCATGAGCGGAGCAGGCAGGGCAAGGATTGGGAGCGCGAATGCCAGAGCAAGAAGAACAGTAATGATTTTCATGATGTCAAGACAGAGTCAGTTCGGCTTCCCAGACTGGAGTTTGTGTTCAATCATATGCTCCTTTATACTCGGCGATGTCTCAACAAATTAGGTAATGCTTATTCCGTGTACAGACACGCAGCTAGGAGAATAAAATGATGCGTACCAACATTTCGAGTTCCTTGGTCGCCAAAAGGCAGTGACACTCGGCGGTGTTGGAGAGACACGATCCAGCAGATGGATTTTTCGATTCAATTCAAAAATTGAATCATATGCTTCACGACGGGCGGCATAGCATGAATTATCAGTTTCATCGCGAGATTTTCATCAGCAAATGTTCGCAGTGCAGAGTCGATCAATTGCAAGCTTACGTCACTGCTTGCCTAGCTCTAAAAATAACCTGTAACTCGCTCAATCCCCTTGCAAAGTAGTCTTCAAACCCGGGGAGCAACTGCACGGCTTCAGCTAAAGCTATGGCCAATGCCATCTAGAGAAGGTTGTACGGATGATCAAGATGATGGACACCTTGAGGACTGTGACAACATCAATTTTCACAGGTCGGTTCATGAGGATTTTCCATGCTCGCGCTGAAGGGGTTACTCCACCACTGTCGCAAACACCTCAATTGTAACCTGAAAGTGCAATCGATCACCTCCAGCTCTCATAAACAGTACAGGCTGTTTTCGCGGCAGTGAGTGTTCAGTCTTGTAAATCGGACAAATTCGTGTCTGGATGTTCCTCGATGCTGTGTGTTGAGCCGATGAACCATGCAATGGAAGCAGAATTACCCAGTGCAGAAGGTATAAGGTTATTTTTCATTGTTTATTGTTAGTGTCAGTTTGTGGTCAGTGGTTTAGGTGAAATTGTGATGCTACTAGTAGAGTTAGACGTTTTACTTTCGCAATCTCAGTTTGTGACCCGCACACAACCCGCACCCATGGCGCAGA